>JAGXCT010035167.1:0-10561 GCA_022495035.1 Philopotamus ludificatus
ACAATTTGAATCAAGTTTTTTTCATGTCTTATTTTTATTTGGATATTAGATTAAAGCCTATAGATGCTTCTTTCTTCTCTTCATTTTCTCAATGAATATCTCTTTTAATATATTTGTAAAAAAAAATGAGTATTAGATTCTAGTAAATAATGTACTGTGATTTTAGTGCAAAGGAAATATTTTTAAAAAATATGTAAATTATAATATAGGATTTTAACCCTTTTAATACGAGCAGAAACATCTTAACCCATCCGTCACGGCGGCTCAAAAACAACAGCGTAGTCCATAGGGGGCCTAACAGAGACCCCAAGCATTTCAAGTCAAGATATTGATGGATTTCTTATAAATTTAAAAAAATGGATTATTCTAAGAATACAAATAGTTATTTATGATATGCTTCATAATGAGGTCGATATTTAATATGACGCGTAAATAACATGCGCACTCGGCGACTTCCCGTCTAAACATCGCACCCGTATCAACAGAGGTTAGAGATTATTTATAATATTTATTATTTTTTATACGTTTTTTAGACAAATACAAAATATTTATGACATATGGAATTTATATTAACCTTTTCCATTCCGTGGGCCAGACGTATTGGCCCAAAAGATTTTTAAGCAATCAGTTTCAACTAAGTTTTTTTTTTATTTAATTAAAAAAATATGTAATGTCTTATTTTATTTGGATATCAAATTAAACCCTATAGATGCTTTTTATTCATTTTCCAATGAATATATCTTTAAATATATTTGTAAAAAAAATATAATGGGAGTAAGTCATAGATTCGACTAGACAAAGTGGAAAGGGTTAAAAAATAATGAACCATAATTGATAATAGATTTACTAATTCTTTATTAATAACTACTACAACGCTGAACATTTATTGAAATTAATTAATATATAGAAAGTAATAAAATAATTGTTATTTGAGATTAGCTGATTTATAACGGCAATAATAGGTTAACCCTTTGCGATCCTTTGTCGAGTCTGACTCGACATCGATTTTTTAACGTCCTATGTAGAGTTTAACTCAACATAGGACCCAGCCATTTTTAGTAATATGTTCATTTACTAAAAGTACAAATCTCAATGCATATATTTTTTTTGCTTATTGCGTTTAGAGCATGAATTAAAAATTAGACGAAAACGAATTTGAAAGTAGTTATGATAGTTATAAGTCTGAACTAGATGTTGTGCTCAATAATTGATGTCGTACGAGAGATTTATTTATTTTGACTACGTTGGATAAATGACAAAACAGAAAGATTCGAAAAGATTCTAAAGATGCAAGGGAAATGAGTATCTCCCACAAATATTCCCCCTAGTGTCAAACCACGACACTGGTTAATTTATAATATTATTGAAATTTATATTATTTGTTTTATAAATATTTATTCAACAAAAGATAGATTGCATTAAATTAATTAATTCCAACGCGCTGAACTAACTACATACATATTTTTATAAATCATGCGGAGGTAATTGATCTTTTTCTCTTATATACCCCCTGGACAGTGTTATAAAGAGACCCCTAAATTCATAGTTTTCGTTAGACACCTATCCGACTACTGACATAGCTCAGTCAGAACTACATTATCGAAATATATGCATGTTACCTACAGCCATAACACTGGAAGATGATCCTTATACAGTGCAAAAAAACAATAAAAAAAACTATATGTCTGGTCTTAGACCATCAACCTTCCACCATGTATCAGATTCTGATTCTGACGAAGAAATTTCTGTTCCAAAGACAGTACTACGAATTTATGGAGTTTTAAGTAGCAGTGATGTGTCCATGTAAGTGGATGTTTTGAACGTTTCCACACCATGATATATTTATTATAAATCATAAAATAAAAGGAAGACATAATATAAAAAAAATGTTTTAATTTTCATGATTTTTGTAATAAAAATATGATGATTACTCATTCCTAACTAATTTTTCATCTAATTATAAATGATATATTTATTTGCTATTAAACTGATTTTAAGAAAATACAAAAACAATAGTTCCTTAAAAAAAAATGGAAATTTCGATGATTATTTATTTTATTAAAATATATAATTATTTATACTTGTGTGTAACTTTTATGTAAATATTACAGATTCTTCAAAAATTAGCTAGAACAATGATAATTCGTTACAATTATAAAATGTTGACCACTTGACCCTGACGTATCTTGACATTTGTAGAAATATTGGATGCTTACTTTATGAAAGTAATTTTTGGTCAAAAACAACATCTTTAGATGTGACAGTCTCTATATTCGCCGAACATGCCCCATGGAAAATTATTACATTTCCTGAGAATACAAAAAACTTAAGAACGACATCTAATATTGAGGAGCCAAAAACAGAATCGCTATAGAAGTTAAAAACCATAGTAAATATTGGATCCCAAAAGTGTTGAAAAAATTGGAAAAAGCTCCAAAAAATTGTTTGATGTATCTGATAAAGCGAATAAAATTTATATTAATAAATAAATTGAGAAAATATGGCATTCCAAGTGAATTTTGCACACAATAGAAGAAAATAATACAAGGTTTTATTTTTTATAAATATTTTGGTAGCTTATATTTATTTTTAAACTTTATAAGACAGTATTAAAGAAAAACCGTGTAGATTAAAAGATAATTGTTAATATTATATTTTTTTAAAACAAATTAAATCGTTTACATCACATTAATAATAAAATAAAGAGGTAGTGAAAAATCACTCATCACTGAAAATTTTCCGTCGATTATATTTTTAATATGTCAAAAAATTCAGTATTATTTCAAAACTGTGGAAAAAAAGAATCAAGTATATTTTTTTATATTGTGAGGGGTGGAAATAAAATGTAATTAAAATATATTTTATGAATGTCACAATTTACCGCTGTACGATTAGAATGATTAAATAGAGTGAATCAGTAAATAATACATATTTCGGCCGCCACAGAGGGCAGGGCCGTAATAAATCGGAGGGGCGGACGAAACATCGAAATTCACATTTCCTCCCTCGTTTGCCTAATCCAGTTGCATCAGATATATCGAATTGCATGCCAAAGGCACTCGCAGAGCGCCTCGGCCTCTACACTACACACACAGCCCTCCAATTGACTTTGGCAAAACCTTTTAAGTGTAGGAATTATAAATAACCCTAGGAAAACGAACGCGCCCCCATCCAATTTGTTTCGAACGCTCTATATAAGACTTTTATATTATTTCGGGGATTAATGACATACAGGGGTGCGGCCACTAATGCTCCGAGTAAAATATTAAAATAATATCGTGCTTTCGACGACCCTGACCACGCTGATAGCCGAGCGATCTCCGAGGGGCACCCCGCCTCTGACGTGGAACAAAAAAATCAACAACAAAAAAATCGTGATATAGAAAAAGAAAGACACATGTGACATGTATAAAATTTGTCATATGTAGGGCGGGAAAAGGTAGACGAAGGTAAATGAGTTGACACGTCTAAATGCTTAAAAAGATCGCTGGCGATACACCGGCATTAATACACACGAAACATACCGACACACATATGCACATTTGATATGTTATTCCTTTAGATTAGATTCGTCACGTTGCGTTGCTCGACTGGAGCTTGATTTTCATTAATTTTTTTTAATCAATCCGTTGAAAAAATATCGTTTTTCTTTTTAGTATCAGCGATATTGCAATTTTTTGGGTTAAATAGAAAATACATAAATCCGCGAATCACTGACCGTTTATAATACGCGTAACCGCTTACACGAATCACTGCTCTATTGGCGCAGATATAAATAAACATTTATATGTATGTCAAGTCATGCGAAAGCTGTGCAAAATAATGGACGAATATAGCATTGTCGGCTGAGGTTATTATTGTCGCTATGGATAATTATTATTATGTGAAGGTTCAAAGGGAATGTCGCGTGGAATAAGCGGAGGGCACTCGAGTATGAATGACGGTGATGCGAGATGACTGTGTCATGTGAGAGTCGATTGGACCGATACCGGCCATAGACAGGATAGACCACCGACGAGCTGCTCTATTCGGGGATCGGCAAACAATACCAATTAAAAATAATAATAAACACATCCGATTTCATGATGATTTTCATGCAAAAATAATATCAAATATTTTTATTAATAACGTTACAGCAAATATCAGCGTTTATAATTTATATATAAATATAAAGTGATGAATTTATTATTAAAAAGATTCACAACGTCTGCATTCATCTGCCGGTGATCATTTAATAAATTTAGATCAAAAGATTAGCCATGGAATAATCACCTTTTTTTTCTCGAACACATACATATATATAAACCTGCCATAGAATCGACGCGGTAAAATATTATTTATTATGCAATAATGAGAATATAATTATTTAAACGTGCAAAAAATTAATCAAAATTAATGAAATCAGCACAAATACAATATTGGATTTAATGTTATATCATTTATCAGAGGATTTATTAGCACATGCAATTAATATCAGTATTATTATAGTGTGTATGTATGTGTGTGTGTGATAACCTGTACAGTGTGCACTCGGAAAATTTGGACGGAACACTTTTCGATTGCGAATTATTTTCAATTTTCACTGGGAAATTCCGTGTTTTATTTTATGGCGTTTTTAATGTATGGCGTTATTTGGAATTGGAGTGAAATTCTGTGCAATATATTGGCGAGAAGATTGGACGAAAATGGCGCGTGCCAGGGTAGGGGTGCGTGCCTGAGGGGAGAGGGGCGCTTTCCCGCCATGGTGGGGGGAGGACCAATAGGAGAAAGAGACGGGAAAAGGGGTTCGAAGGGAGAGAGGGGGAAGCGAGCTGCGCAGTGGGAGGGGGAGCGACAGGGACCGAGCTATATGTTAGGCCCTACCGTCGCTAACCTACTATGCGCCCTGAGGCCTACGCACCGTCGGTGTTTGCCGAATGCGAATTTCTTCTTTGTTTGACATGTCGTCGGCAAATATGTGTCGTTCTCGTGAAACATTCAAATTAAAAGATAGCCATTGATTAAAATTAAGGAAAAAAAACATTTAAATAATTCGAACGTCCTACGCTACGAAATTTGTCATGATAAAGACATCGGACATCCCTTCACCGTGTCTAAAACGATACAATGAATACAAAAGTTACGCCCTGCACGCAAATCCGAACACCTGGACCGAACAACATCATCTCTACACTTTGCATCGCCCAAAAAAAAAATGCTTTTGTCATGTCGTTAAATAGGAGTGTTTACAGCATTTGTTGATGATGCATTACCTACGAGGGTAAATAATAATTTGGGATATCACCCTCATAGCAGCGTTATAATTCAATGTTATATCAAATTTTTCGCTCGCAGCCTCATTGTTGGCAAAAATCTGCAACGATCGAGTGCGTATCAACATCCGTGAAATATATCATTATATTATTAATAACCAGAAGAGTCGATGTAGTGTTGTATGTTGCAGATTGCGTCACGTGAGATGCGTTTAGTGTTGCCGACAATGGGATGCCTGGGGATTGAATCAGGGGTGAGGAATAAGGGAGGACTGTGGAGAAGGGTGTCCCCGTAGAACAGACGACTGGGCCCAAAGTGAATGAACCCAATTTAACATTTAAAAAATTCACCAATAACGAACAATCTTAAAACGGACGCACAATGAATCCGATTCGATTCCAATCGTCGCAATAAAATTTCGAAAAAATCAACAAATGCATCATATTAAATATAATATTAAAAAAATGCATTATTATGCATGCATAATCGATTAATTATTATTTTTTTGCGACGCATGTATTGCAGTTTTGATACGCCCTGTACAAAACACCCCGGCCGAACAATGGGGGAAGCATTTTAACCGTTGAGGTAAAAAGTTATCCCCGAATCGTTTAAGGGCATTCTATAGACAACGGAGCTTCGGCGCGAATACGTGGCGATTTTCATTATGAATTTTTGTAATAATGATAAAAAAATGTTGCGCAAAAATGACCTCAGTCTCTCTCTCTCGCTCGTTGCACTGAGGGATCTACCTAACCAAACACGGAGGCGTGCATAATCGCGTCTGAATGTGCAGTTTTCACGCTCGTAATTGGTTTTTATCCGTCGACTTTGGTCCTTTATGAATTATTGACTCGTCAACGGTTTAATGGAATGATTAAGTGCTTTCCAGGACATGTGCGACCGGTTCACAAGGGATCGAATTAGACTCGCATCCTTTAAAAAGGCTCGATGCATTTCGCGGTCGGTAACAAGTTTACAACTCAATCGGATCGTTCTATACGGCAGCCGGTTGAATGCAACTCTGAAACTACAAACAAGACTAATGTATCATTACAGAAAATTTAAATTTAAATAATTTAAATATTTATAATCCTATAGTATTATATCCTATAGAATAAATAAATAAATGTATAGTATTTTTAGTAGTATCATAGAATTTTGCTGTATTTTGAGTGATTTAATTTAAAAAAAAATAATTCATAAAGTGCAGTCTTCCATATATTTAAAGAAAAGTCTTAATATTGCATTTAGTTTGACTATAATTGCTATAATAGCTATGAACGTTCAGAAGTGATATTAATTATTAAAATGTTTTACTATAAATAATTCTATGCTACGTAATAATCGAAGATTATTGTTTTTTGTAATAATAATTGGAATTTTTTATCATCATTTTAGCTCAAATAAATATAATTTTCTAGAAAATGCATTCAAAATGAAAAGATTTATCTTAGAGGTTGTTAAAAGTATGAAATAAATTGTACATAGTTATAAAATCACTGATAATCTGCAACCAAGTATTTCAAGTCAGGATGACATTTTTTTTTTAAATCGATTATTCTAAGAATAAAAATATTGATATGTTTCATAATTTGGTCGATATTTTGGATGTTTTAACTAATGATTCATAAATGACAACGCTCTCGGCGATGTTTCGCCGCAGACTGAGCTCTCGAAACACGTGTCACTCGTACGTTTCATTCGCACTCGGCACATCGTACTGGATGCGAGCGAGAAAAAACATCGCCCGTGGCGACATAAGCGAATATTTTTGTTTTTATTTGTTTTTCACAATTGCAGACAAAAAGGGCAATGATTATTTATAATATTTATTCTTTAGACTTTTTTAGACAGATACAAAATTTTGTGGCACGGTTATTAGAAAAAACATTTTTACTACATATTTTACTTTGTATAAACTCAACGTTTTAATTTCGTCAATGCCAAACAACAGTATTTACTATATAAATATAATTTTACATATTAGATTAAATATGATGATTATTATAGTAAAACCTCGATATAATGGACTAATACGGGTGAAGGGGTATTTGTTTAAGTTGAAAGTCCGTTATTTAAGAGTAAGTTTTCCGAATGCATATTTTTAATTAAGAAAATAAATGGCACAATATATTACCATTGAATTTCATGATAGATTTTGAATTATCATGTAATTTTAACCTATAATGAGGTATAATAGTGATGAAAACTTTAGTTTACGGAAAAATATCTGCCATCAAGTGTAAATAAATAAACAAATATTTTTTTTACCGAAAAAACACTTTATTTGTATTAAGACGCATATAATGTTAATTAAAAAAATGAAAAACATTGTTCACAAGCAGTGGCACTTGGATTAAACATGTTTAAAATTAAGAGGAATTTTTTAACAATTTTCACATTTGACCGGATACTTATACAAAGTTCGTTATATTGAGGTTCTAATGTATATTCATCGTTAGCTATAGTTTATCTCATTTTAATCAGGGTAAAGTTGAAAAATAAATAAAAATAATATTTTTATTTATTAAAAAAAAAGAATTAAAGAAAAAAAAGAAAAAGTAAAAAGAATAATTTTATTTTTATAACGAAATAATTTGATGATCAAAAATATAGTATTTTTAAAAATAGAGAGGAGCGACCCGCACCACATGCCGACGGCTGGCGACGGCGGCGACGGCGGCGCGGGGCGCCTCCTGGCGGCTCCGCCCCCTGCAGGCCACGCCCCCTCCGCCCCCCGTGTGCTCTCGGCTGAGTAGGAATCGGTCCGCACGTTAGTTGCTCACCGGCGCCTTTGGGCCGCGCACTGCGGGCGTCAGCGGGCGCCCTCGACCGAAACCGAGCTAATCGTCCGGAAGAGGCCCTCGGCCTTCGACACTAATTCGATCAGCCGCTCATCATCAGATCGGCAATGTGCATCGAGCCGTAGTGATAACCGGACATTAAAAAAAAACAACAAAAAAATAATATTTCAATTGTGCGCGAAATCAGTGAATTATAACAGACAGTGTTAGGACTTGTTTGCATACGAAACGTCAACCATGCTGCAGCTCATCGATCGCGGTAAAGGTGAGTGATGATGCACATGACAGCCGAATTAAAAAATTGGCAACACAAAAAAAAACATGAAACATTTTTTCCATCCGAAATTGCTATGATACGATATTTTTTATCCGTAACACTAAAATTAAAAGCGTGTCCACTGTCACACGCTTCTTATTTTGACGAGCATTTAATATTGAAAGGACAAAGGGTCCTTCCTTGATATAAAAAAAAAAAATATCTTATTTCACGGATTAAAATCTTTTATATTACCGCCACTTTTTTTTATTATCTATATCATTAAATTAGGGATGAGTATGTATCGTCGGCATAAAATGCCGACGGTTGACATTGACAATGGTTCGAGGACATCCATAATTTAAAATTGACAATATGTGACAAATATTATATTTTCGCAATAACACGCTGCCGAACGAATAAAGACACTCCGGGATTGTTGTTCGATGGGGAGAAGAAATAAATAAATAAGCAACAATGACTTCTTGTATGCGAACGATTTGTTAACATGCTGTCGGCACTCCAGTGACTTTTGCAATAACAATGAAACGGCGATGCTATTCACTTATTGACATCAATGGTGTGTTATACACCATTGAAAAAGCGCTCCTCAATATTTTATACGAATACAATCGATTTCTTCACAAAAAAATATTTTTTTAAATGATAAAACGAATTTATTGCATTATAAATCCTTAAATTTCATTATTAAACATATTTATTGTATGCAACAATGCATTGCATTATACTATGAAACTAGCATAATATCCTTTAATCAATTGTTCTGCGAAAGTATTCGTAGAACGCATCACAAAATAATGAATTCCGTCTGCGCGGTTTTATTAACGCGAATGAAAAATAATATTTTCGAGACAAGTTTTCCTTTGAAAAGTTTTTTCGCAAGTGAAATGGCTCTGGCAACCGACAATGCTTCCATAAAAAAGATCTGAAAAAAATATATATGTACACGCGAAACGGCTACAAAGTAACCCGCCTCAAATGGTGTACATACATACGTATATTATACGGGTCATACAAATCGGCAACAAGCGTCGTCGTCGTCGTCGTCGCCGGCACAAACGACGCCACTGGCGTCTTGCCCCCGGGGCCGTCCTTTGTGGGGAGGACGGCGGGCCGAGCTTTTGATAAGGCTTTTAAGGTATTCGACTGGCAGATAGACTGTTGTTATCTCTTAGTATTGCTTTTATACGCTGCCGATGGACGTAATTTAATTTGTAAAGTATTAACGCTTAAAAAAACGACCTCTCAATGATACATCGACGGATACTAAGAGTATTAAAGATTTTTTTTTACAATTTTTTTATCACATCAATATAATTATTTTATAAAAAAATGATTACAAATAAAAAAATACCGAATTCTGTATTTATTTTGGAGGAAATATATAAAATACATATTATTTATTGTTATTATTACATTATTATTAGGTTAACCATGATTCAAAATCAATCAGCTAATTTGGGTAATTTTTTAAAGTTAAAAATAAAAATGCTTGATTTTTTGCTGGGTATAAATAAAAAAAACCATTAGATTTAAAACACAATGTATGATCATTCTGATAGAATGTATTTCTGGTCCTCTTCATTGAAAATCTTTGCTTTATTGTACATTAATGAGAATAAATAATGCTTTAGTCGGCTACTGACAAAAATTAAACGCTAACATTAGCGTTTTATTTTTAATAAATTTAATAACGATAAAATAAACGAATGCTGAATATATTTCGGAGGAAATATATAATATAGTTATTATTATCTGGATATTTTTTTTCAAAATCAGCTACTTCAGGTAAAAAAAATTGTTGGATCAAATTTCAAATTTATTCCATTCCAAACACAACGTCCATTTCATTGAAAATCATTGCTTTATTGCACTTAAATTAGAGGTATGTTTCAGTCAGCTACTGACAGAAATTAAACGCTAACTTAGGAGTTTTATTTAAAAAAAAATGTTCGTGTTAAAATGAAAGTTGTGCAGATATAAAATTAGTATTTTAAATAAATTAATACTTCATGAAAACCAATAATAACACAATAGAATTCTTTGCTTTGCAGTTATAATTATTGTTATATGCTAATCATTTCATTAAAATAATAATATTAAAACACAACAGATTTTACATTTACATAGTATTAAATAAACTTTAATGTAGTCCTCGTCAAATTTTCGAAGCAATTTTTAAAGGAAATTTTCGATGATTTTTATATTATTTTCTCAAAGTTAG
>JAGXCT010035167.1:10701-39316 GCA_022495035.1 Philopotamus ludificatus
ACAAAAACCTTCCGATAGTTTTCCAACAATAATATTTTAAAAAGAGATTTATACTTATTCAATTTTAACGTTACCAGCTCGGTTTAGATAACATGCATGGATTAATTCAGTATTAAATATGGAAAAATATTCTATATATTATGTGTATTAATAATTATAAGCGTGGTATTTTTACCAAAAAATTTTTTCCACATTTTCCATTGTTTTCACAAGTAAAATATCCTCGAGCATACAAACACTTTAGCCGATATAAAATAAGCATCCAATATGTTTATCAATGTCAAGATATGCCAGGAACAAGTGTACTAATATTGGACGTTATCATAATTATTTTTTTAATTTGTATCTAACTCAAAAATATTAATATAATAACGAGTTGATTCTAAGTAATACAGGAATTTTTATTCGTTGGTTGTATCTATTTTACAGAAGATCCTACAACTTGGACGTGTCTATAAATTAATATGCATAATAATTGTATTATTACAATGTTTTTTTTTAAAATTAATATTATAAATTGATAGCATGGTTGTTGAAAAGATCGTATTTATATAGAATTCGCGGTGTATGCGTTATTTTATTGATCTGTCGTTGGTTTTCTTTGGTTTGTTTGTATGACACCGCGAAGTGTAAATTGTACAGAAATTTCTGTTTGATCTCCAGTACTTTTTTGTGTGTTATTTTCCACCTGCAGCAGAAACGTTTGCTGTACGACTGATTAATTAAAGCAGCGCTCTGTGAGCACCTAATAGGCATGGGAGTCAATGTTAGTCGTCGGTAAAAAGTTATAAAGGCAAACCCATTCAACGGTGCAAAGGGAATTGTGGGTGAGCCCTTGCCACTCGTAGGCCCTCCACTTCTGTCGCGGTGCGTCGATAGACACTTCAGAAAATATATTAATTTTTCAATTAATCCCGCGAATTTTCATCAATAATAAAAGCATTTGATATGTCTCGACTTTTGCTGGAAAAAAACTAAATTTTCACAGTTGAATTACAATTAAAATATCGTTGTCTAGAAAATGAAACCACTTGAGTGTCTCATATATACATGGAGAAGACGTTATTTATTCAGGCGGAACGCCATCAAGCAACAAAACGTTTTTCTATAACAAAAAAAAAAGAAATATTATTCCGCCAATGTCACAAAGATTTTCAAGAATTGGCGCACGCGTCCCTTGAATATAATTTTTTTCTACTATATATATAAAAAAAAACCGATTCGTTCTCGCTCTAAAAAAGGGACATTTCTACTCGAGTGTCACTTTGAAAAAAAATTGTAAACGAAAATTTTCTTTTCATATCTTTCCCGACGAGTGAAAAATAAAATAAAATACATATATTCGCCCTTGTCAAAGTACGCAGGGGCTCAAACGTCAAAGAGGGTCGGTGAAGAGTTCATGGATTGGTAGAGGAATTCTGAATCCTCTACATATTTACGATAGATCTTTACAGCTCTATTCAGCGCTCTATGAAAGGGCTGAATCGCGAGTACATTTTGCCAAGCCGGTAATTCTCTGAGCCGATACAGTTGCAATGGAATGTTTAATTTATTTAATGGATCGCCGCCAATTTATGTTAAATTTTCATTAAAAAAAAAGCAATTTTTAAATATTTTCTATTAATTTATTGGAAATGGAATAAGGAAGCCACTACCTAATTCAATAAATCACGCACCATAAGGCAAGCTGGGTTCGAAATCTATAACGAACCGCACAACATTTCTTGGACCCCTTGACCTCTCGACAGGTTACTTGATTTTTTGAGTGATCAACCATGCACGGGACCCCTGTGTACGAAACTATATTGTCAGCGTTTCTCAAATAAATATTTTATAACCAATAATAAAAACATAAAAAGATAGCAACGCGTTTAAGACACAAACCTATTTATCCAAGATTATAATCGTTGTCATCATGTCATTTTATTTTTTAAACGGTAGAATCTTGAATGTATTTATAATGCAAACATAGAATCGGACGTATAATATTTCAATAAGTCTCGATATGAATTTTGATAGGTTTTGGGAAGCTGTACGGGGTCAGCTCGTCTTGTGATCCCTTGGTAGGTGGCTCTCACGCGGGCCGAGGTGGTATCATTCATCACGCCCAATCAGCGACTGACAAAGACCCTCTAACGACAAAATCAAACAAACAATACATAACTGTTGCGGCCAAGAGAGAGCACTAACAAATTCCGATAATGGATTATCGTGCTCGCCTGTCAGATCGACGATTATTCTTCGAGACCCGACCCCATCACACGTTCGAATTCGCGGCATGCCAATTTTTTTTATACCTCACCATACCACCGAGGCGCTGCTCATTTTTCTACCATTTGCCATTAAAAGAACGGGTCGAAAATTAAATCAAATTAAATTGCGAAATCTCGGAGAGGGCACAAGTCGGAAACGTGTTTCGAAACGGCCGTCCGCTAATCTCGAGTGTCAATTAGTGCGAATGTGTGTTTTATGCAAAACGTTTTGAATGCAAAGCCATAGACAATCACACGACACAATGCGACACAATGGCAGAATTTTCCGCATTTGCGCACTCGGACAAATTGTCATTCGGTCGAGTGTTGAATGGCGTTTAATAGGCCTCGGATCGCCGGGGGTAATTAAACCAAACGATGGATCAAACACCATCCATTCATCGGCCGCACGCACACACACATGTAATTAACCAAGAGTCCATATTGTGCCGGATGACTTGCACTACACTTTGAGCGGACTCTCCCGCGCTGTTTGTGTTGCATTGTGTACGGCGCATTGTGTTGTATCCAGCGGTAGTTGCAAAGGAGCGACTCCAGTCATTATATTTCGACTACCGATTGTCGTTTCGGATAAAGCGAATGCCTCACATTCAGGCCGGATCTTTGACCCGATATCGGATAGATTGGAGAGCTATCTGCGCCGCGATCTGACCGTTACTCGCTGGGAGGTGCGCGTGCGCAGACGAAATAGCGACGAGGCCGCGCAGCGCTAATGATGCCACACAATGCACAGTCCATGGATTTAACGTGGGCCCTTTTTCATATCGTGAATTATTTTCTACGAGGATAATGTTAGGTACAATGATTATTACTAGTCTTGAAACATTGCAATTCAAGACTATTCTTATAAAATAGCGCAGAAGTAATGAATGACCTAATTTAAAAGCATGGACTATAGATAAATATATATATTATTTGGTTCTTCAAACAGAGCCTGGAGAAGGTGATAATATTCGCAAACATATAGTGTACAACAGATCAAAGTAGGACTACCTATGATAATCATTAAAAGCTAATTAACCTAGCCGTGCCGATCCTACATGTCACAAACATTTTGTATTTGTCTAAAGAATAAATATTATAAATAATGTTTGTCCTTTATTGTTTGCAATTGCAAATAAAAAATAAAAACAACAACATTTGCTGTTGTTGTCACCCGCGCGATGTTTTTTCTCGCTCGCATCCGGTACGATGTGCCAAGTACGAGTGAAACGTACGAGTAAAGCATCAGAGAGAGCTCAGTCTGCGATGAGAAAAAAAATGTTAGGATATTGATGGAAAATTTATCAATTCTTGGGGTATCCAAGTGACCCCCTTCTATTTGTTTTTGAGCCGAGAAGATGGATAGGTTCAACATCCCGGATAAGTTGATTTTTTTAGGGCAATATTAAATTTCGTTAATTTATGCCAATATCTTTTGATAGTAATTGTTTGATTACGTTCTAATAGCTGTAAATATATAATACCTTTGCATCTAAGCATCCTTTTTATAAAAGGACAATTTAAAAAAAGATGTTATTCACGTCCTAATATTTAGATCAATCCAATGTGATCTAATATATGTATGTATTTATAGTTGCGAGGGTGTTGGGTTATAAAACGAATATAAATCCTCTGGTCAGTATTATTAAGAATTTATAAAGTCATACATTTTGCCGGAAGGTCGACCTATCCGAGTACTAACTTAGCTCAGTAGCGGATAACTTACGCAATCATAACAGATTAGTTTTAAATCCTGTATTCAATTCAACCATGTCTGTATAGAATATTATTTTATTATATTATGAAAGATCATCACATATGCATCTGAGATATTTAATTGATTAGTTCAGTAGAAGCACTCGATGGCAAATACCAACGGACATCTTAAGATCCGACAGTCAATACAGCGTGATTGATTCGATTATTCGGTGTATGCCGACAGTGGCTGGGGGTGGGTCTAGGGGTCGGTCAGACCCCATGTCGCCCCTTGATTTATATCGGCTCTGGAGAGTGTTAATTAGCCACAATTTGCGATCCTGCGAGACCGACCCCGACACGTTGGGGGCCCGGCCCCATGGACAGGACACGGGCCTCTACGTGTCGGATTAAGCCCCGGCCAGGATCATCGTGTTAATTAATTCAGCTCCGGTACGTCCGTTAGTGGCCCTGGCTTCTTCAGCGGCGGGCATTTTCGACCTTATGATGCCAATTCACGCAAATCGACGGAGGTCCAACGACATAAAACCAACCTCGTCTAACCAGGAATTCATCACAAAATATTTTACAAACATTAAATCGGCAACATGTGACGTCAACGCGAATTAATATTTAAAAATTCGTGATTAATAGGATCGTGTGTATTTTTGCAGTTATTTAATTAAAACGCGTTGCGTTGTATACGCAAATGGCACAAAAAAACACTTTTTTTTACACGCGAATCGTAATTGCTGAAAGCGATATAATTATTTGCCGGATACGTTCATCAATTTGCAAATTGAATTTGGACACAATTTGTTCCGTTTTAATCTGGCGTTAATTGCTTTTTTTTAACTGCACCGCATCCATTGCGCATAACGAAAGTTTACGAATAATTGCAACTAATAGGTATTGCCAATTATTTTTGACACATGACATGGTTGGCGTTTGACAGTGTGATAAATTGTTTTATACGGACGCATACCCAGAGGTGCAATACCAATTAAAGAATTTATGAATTGATCAATTGATGCAAGAAAAACTTGAAGAAATCTAAACAACGCTGAAAGCGAGATAATGACAAATCTTATACAAAGTTTTAATCAATATATGGGATCAGAACAGATAATAAAAGAAGCTTTAAAGATTCTCATGGTTATATACTGGTGAAAGAAAAGAAAATCATATATATAAGGCTAGAGACCAGGGGTCGGTAAAACGCGGCTCCGGAGCCGCATGCGGCTCTTTCGCCCCTTAAGTGCAGCTCTAGCACAAATATCCACGGGCAAGCAGACGGGGCCAAGAATATGACCGGCTTAAGAAATGGTTTGTTTTGCTATTTTAAGAGAAAAAAATAATCACAAGATACTTTCTTACCATTGCATCATTCATCAAGAACCGCTTTGTGCGCAGATATTTCCAGAAGTTGTTATGTTATGGAATTCGCGGATTAAGGATTATCAACTCATCTTTGTAGCTACAGCCTTTAAATATCGCCAATCCAAAAAAAAAAAAATAGCTGAAATGGAGAGTAAGTAATGATGATCTCTTTCCTGCCCATAACAGCAAAAGCCATTATCAAGAGAAAACGTTTTAAACGTTTCGAATCCCTATTGCAAAACGTTACTTCTTCTTGGTATGCTCACTTTCCAGAGCCAACAGACGATCAGGGATCCAAACTTTGTCGCCAGTCGTAACATCTCATCTAAATTGGGCTTAATCATAAACTAAGGTAGGTGTTACAAATTTTTCAAAGCAGGCGAGACCCACTATCTGGAAAGCCTAAAACATCTTCTTTTGCTCAAGATTTTGAAAGGGAAACATTTCTTCACTTTCCGAGTCTGCTGAAGCATCGCCAAGAAAATATTTAAACTGTCGATTAACACTATTTCAAAACAACCATTTTAAATATGACGGAAGCATTTCACAGCTGGTTTCAGGAATTTAAAAACAGCAGAGAGAACTTAGCATTCATTAAACATCTACTTAATGCCAAGATAACAAATTTGAAATTTTCTCCTTTTGGCATTAGCATTGGTAACTTTGAAATACAATTGCTAGATTTAAAAAACAAGGTAATATGGAGCTCTAAATTTGAACGCCTTTAAATGATTTGGAAATATTGAGAGTTAACAAAATGAACTTTCTTAGTTCACAAATACAAGTGGTCTGCTGGAAATATCAGAGAAGGAAGCATACGATCATCTTCAACGCCTGGAATAATATTCGACTCTTATGGACTTCAGTTGAAAACTCGCGTCGCTGCTGTTCTTTCTTTCCTTTTCGGTCTCTACATTCATGCGAAAAATTATTTGTAAGCATGAACTTTATCGAGAGTAAACTGAGAAGTCGTTTTATTGATGAAAACCTGACTTACTTAAACTTTGCAAGGAGATACAAGGACATTGTCCGCATAAAGTGTTTATCAGTCATTGTCATGATTTAAATTTATGAATTCCTTGATTGTTTAATATTTTTTAACAAAGAATAAAAAAAATATGAAGTACGAAATCAAGTTTTATTCAGTGTATTTATTGAAATGCTAAAATTATAATAAAGGTTTTCTAAATTAATAAACAGTATTTATTCTAGTAGCACGAGCTAAAGATTATATCATCATAATCATCATCAAGCGCAATAGCCCTATCGTATAGCCCTGGGCTCATCCAACATCCTTCTCCATTTTATCCTGTCTGCCGCCACGTCGCTCCACCTTCCCGTAAGTTTCAATGATGCAGTATCCCTCTGTACACAATGCTATCACCTCAGCCTTAGTTTCTTTTTCCTCCGGGGACAGGAAGACTTGTTAACCATAAGCCTTTTTAGTGGCCGGCTGTTTCGCATCCTTGATACGTGACCCGCCTACCGGAGTCTAGCCACTGACGACGGCTATGACCGTTATATCCTTGTAGAGTTGGTACAGCCCGTTAATTTTGATGCGCCACCCCCGTCAGTCCAATGGTTCCACATTCGTTTCAGAATCTTCCTCTCCAAGATATCGAGGGTCGCTACCTGCTTAAGTGTCATGCCCACATTCAGACCTATATATTAGGATAAGATGATGTGAGTTCTGTACCTTGACGACTTGGTCTTCCTTGAGAGGAATCTCGACCGTAGAAGCTGTAAAGTCCAAAACAGCACTGGCTTATCAGCATGGTTCTTCATCGAACTTCCAAGTCGGTTTCATTATTATTTGTTAAAAGTGAGCGGAGATATGTGAATTCTTAAACGGCCTTAAAGCTGTACTCTCAGGAGTTCAAGAATTCGTCCTTGGCATATGGGCATGTATTTTGTCATGGTCTTGTTTATCCTTACTCCCATCTCAATTGCCGGTCTCATTATTCGATGGCATGCATCCTTAAAAGCTACCCGAGATTTTGCGTGCGTCTTTTATTACCCCTTTGAGACCGCTTAAAAATTAAATTATTATTAAAAATATTTACGTAGGTAGTTTGGTGTGTTAGAATTAATTTATTTATGTCTATCTATCCTTTGTTGAATAAATAATTATAAAACAAATATATTACAAACCAACTGAAATAATATTAAAATTAACCAGTGTCGTGGTTTGACACTGGGCGGAATATAAGAGTGAGAGACTCAATCACATCCATCTTTAGAATCTTTATAGGGGTGAATGAGCGAGCTTTTAAATATACAAATGTCGTTATTATACCTAAAAAACGTTTTTACTATTTATACATTTATTTTTGCCAAACTAAAATTAAAAAAATATAACGGAAATATCACGGAGGAGCGAGGAAGTAAATTACAGTAAAAGCCATTATTTTATGATTTTACTTTTTATCTTTAGTTAATTTACAGAAAAAAGAGAAACGTCATTATTTACATTTCCAAAAAAAATATTGAGTCCATGAACTCACTCGAGATATGGGGTTACAATCTTGTACCTTATATAAAAATTCATATTGGCTTAATTAATGTTAAATGATAACTATTGAGTAAAGATTCAAAAATTTAAAAAAAATGCTTTTGCTTTGGATAAAAATCCCACGATTTTGATTTGAAATCAGCTGATTTAGCAATATTCCTCTTCCGTTACATCCTAGAACAGTCATTATTAAACCTGTTTCCCTACGTAATCCTCGTTTATTCGGTATGTGCATATATGCTAATACCTTTAGAGTGAACAGTTATCCATTCGAGCATTCTTATCTCCTTCGTATACAGTTTTAGCTCTTTTACTTATTAATACTCAGGACTATAAACCAAGAGCGGACGTATAATCGTTTTATATATTTCCTTTTCACGATTTGCATTACAAGATCATGTGATTCTATGATCTTAATTGAACTATACGAATAATTAAAATAATTCTGCAGTTATTATTCGGTTGGCAAAAAAAGCAAACGAAGTTAATAACAGTGACCGGAAACGTTCCCTAAAAAAGGTATGAGGAAAATGCACATAACAACTCTACGAACAGCGAGGAACAATCGTTCATTTGAAAACTCGTCATCACCTTCAAAAATAAAATGAATTGCATTTCACAGAGAATTCGATTAGTTTTTTTTGTTAAATAAAATACAGTCTACATTTGAATTTTACAACTCAACGATTTTATGGCGGACATTTCGAGTTTTTCGAATTGCGAACCGTTTTCCCGGCCTGTTTGCAGCAGAAGGGCCGACACGATACAACTTTTTATTACGTTCGGCGAACACGCGAGTGCACACTCTCCAAACTATCGATTCGTCATGGGTAAATTCGCCTGATTCTTCAGGCGTTCACCATAATGCCCTTGTTCCAGTTTGACTGGCCACCATGCCCCACTGACCCCATGGAAATTGTATTGTTTTAATTGCAGGACGTCTGGCCGATATAGACCAGTCGCCGACGGGTTAAACGCCGGATTGCGTTTAATTTTTACGACCCAATAATTTCAGTCGTTCTCCATTGAGCTAATTTTCATAAATTCAGGTATGTTCAATGCGATATTATCTGAAGTCTTAACTAATTAATATAGACGACTATAATGGCGAAGTAAATATTTTATTTAAATCTTTATTAGAAATTTGCAGTGGTCTAATCAGACAATGCAAAATACATAACTTTATTTTTGAATCGCCTTAGGCAAAACGTTGCGGTGGCATGTTTTCTTTTTTAAGGAATGCGAATTTGCAGCCGACAATGAAATTCTATGAATATTTCAATACAAAAGCCGATGATATTGGCCATATTTTTTTTTTATTTTACTCCATTGAAATTGCGGGTTTTATTCAAATTTATTGTAATCTTGCACAAAAAAAAATGAGAAATTATTGCAGGATCGTATGTATTTATCAATCGGGTATTACGAAGTATGCGAAAAATAATTTTCAATTCCATTTATCACAATGGATCGTGTGACGTACAATGTTTGCTGAAAATTTTCATTATGTCGCACGAGACGTTTCATTTTTTTTTTAATTTTCCACGTCCAACTTTCTTCTGAAAATTTTCTATATGAAATATTTTCTGCAAATGTTTGGCAGACGAATACCGTTTGAGAATTTTATTATTTAATGATGGGAAAATTTATTCAATATCAGATTTAATCTATAAATCTTCTGAAGTATTTAACATTGTCCAAGTTTTTTTTATTTTGATAAAAAATGTATTTTCAAATCAGAGAGCTGTGATTATATTGTCAAATTGTAAAGAAGATCGTTTAGTATGTATTTCACTAGAGGAGGTAGGTCTTTTTTTTGCTTTATCACTATTCTTTTTTGTACAAAAGTAACAGTTTTCTGCACGCCCATTAATTTTATTACCGGCCTTAAAGATTTATACGCCGGAAAGTGCGTGAAAGTTTTCATGAAAAGATTTACGAAACAAACTGGAATTACCAAGGCTTTTAGCGGCGACCGAAGAGCATAAATGGCTCTGTTTTAAAAAAAATCCAATGTCAGCTCAGTTAAATTTTATTTTGAGAAAGTAATAAAGTCGCAATGAATGTTCATGGATATTATTGTTTTATATAAAAAATAAAACGTTATGCTTGTGTAACGACTGCTGAAAATTACCATTTTTACCTCCATCTCCAGGTTACACTGCGTTATTTCAAGAATAGCTGACGTTTATATATGTTTATTAATCATAATATTTTTTGGTATATTACAGGGTCTATGTATTATGGTATACAAAAATATAAATATAATTTATATTTGTTAATCTGGTCGGTGCTTACATATTGGCGTTATGTATTGGATGAATGCGAACCGGTAGCGGATTGCGGGGGGGAAGGGGTCTCGCCGCTAAGCGCCATATCGCGCTGCGACTCAGTGCAGTCTTACTACACTCAATGTAGCGCAATCATATTGACTCACAGCTTCTTTGAGCCACTAGCCGCTCATCACTTTTATTTCTGTCAATATTATTTTGTATTTTTATCTCATCTTATTTATTATATATTATAATCACTTTCGACATGCTACTTGAGAATCGTTCTGGGCAGATGTGCATATGTATGCCTGTGTATAACTATATAGGTGTGTGTGTATGTGGTCGCTCGCTACTTGTCACTCGTGACTCGTTATAAGCAGATAACGCCTTAGAGAAGAGAACAAACGAATACCGAGACAAACCCGGGTAAAATCCGATACCAACATGGTAGAAGATGTCCGTCCAATGTCAACAATGGCCAATAGAGGGAAACTATTTACAAAAAACCGCATACCAAGACGGGTCGGGTCCCCGCGGTATGGACATGAAAGGGGAGCCCTCACGGCACGTGTAAGACTCAGATTCCTTTGGCCTCGACTACCATGCGAGAGTTTGGTAAGGCCCATGCCCTCAGCGAGTGAGAGCCATGTGGCTGGCAAATGATGATGATGATGATGAAATAAAATATATGCGCAATATATACTCTTTAATATAATATTCCGAAGAACCCCCAAATATTTTACCCAAGAGCCGCTACTGATTAGGACCAACATCGCACACCTTAGTGATAATCTAAAACAGCAGCCGGGTGTGCCATTACTTCTATCTGAACTAGTTTCCTTGTTGCCACTACGGCCTGGGACCTAAAGGACGAGGCGAGTTTGTAGGGAGTGGTAATGTAGTGGAAAACGGCTCAACGTACTATCTCGGCAATTGGCTTTGGAAGGCTAGGGAGCCGGGTCAACCTAGCCCAGGATAGTAGCATCTCTACACACATTACTGGTGACAGAGACACTAAAAAATGCTTCTTACCTTTATCGCGACTAAAGGGCTCGGAGCGACAAGCATATTTTTTTTCGGTAATCCGGAATATTACCCTGGCCATGGTGATCCGGGACGTTATCCTTTTGTATCTATTCTGCGGAGATATCTCTCTGCTGTCCCTTTCAGATATCCATGTCGAGTTTCTCCAGCCATGCTTCAGCATGTTCATCAGTTTTATTTAGGACAAGGATGCCTCCATCAAGCCTTCTTAGTGAGAAGTCGTTGGCGCAACAGCCACGACCGGTACGGATGTAGTTAATTCGACACCATTTTTCCCGATAAGAAGAACCTGATTAGATCTACGATGTTATCCTTGTTTTTAATGAGTCTCTTAGTTCTCTCTGAGTTGCTGAGGACAATATGAGTTGCTTGATTTTAACCTGGCTGGAGGAAGGTGTTTAAGATCTTTAATTATTACCTAATTCTTCTTATCTTTTTCTTGGTATCACCCCTATAGTTTTCTAGAGGGAGCCTTACGCTATAGGTTAACCGGCATAATGTTGCAGAAGGTAGGTAGCCAAGCAAAGGGGCTGACCTTTCGCAGCCCGAGATAATCCTCACTACCTTGTGTAACCCTTGTGTAACCTTCTGACTGTTTTTCCATATAGGCGTACAATACTCTGTCGTAGAGTAGACTCTTTGTTTCTATTAGTAACCTCGATGTGTTTGCACCCCAACCTGCGCCAGCCAGTTTCCATATGAGGCTAACCCTAATTCTGACCTTCATTGTAATCTTTTCGATATGCCTCCTTATACTTAGTGTTCTGTCAGAGGTGACCCTGAGGTATTTAGGGTAAGAGTTGTTGGTTAATAGAAACGTTGATACTGCTCATTAAGGCTAAAAATAATGACAAGGTAAATCTAGTTGTTTTTTAAATAAAAAAAAAATATTCGGAGAGCTTATCATTTTTTCAGCAACAGCTACAACATAATTTCAGTAGCAGATTCAGTTTTGCTACTTATAATAATATCCAAGCGTGATATTAAATATTTTATATATCTTTTATTGACGATATTTTGATTTTTGAATAGTACTTAATTTGGCGATTAAACTGGGTTTTTCATGAAAATAGTTTTCGAGCTACCCATTTTTTTTTTCTTTATCGCACGAATTATGTGATACACTAATAAAAATGAAAATCGTATTAGAATTACAAGAGGTTGTTATTCTTTAAAATTACCTATATTTTATTATTATTATCATTTTTAATATTATTGTTGGATAAAAACGAGTGGCGTACGGTGGACTTGATGCTGGGTGTGCTGAATGTGGAAAAAATGTTTTTTTAATGAATTTTATTATTATTTATACAATAATTCTATTCTTCGTTTTTGCGACATAAATTTTTCAAGTAATATCAATGGAGAAAAATATTCTCATAAAACTAAAACAGAAGGGCACACTTTATGATAGTTCCATTTTTGTTCCAGTTCCGTATTTGAATACATCATATAAAAATGGTATTATATAATCATTTTAAAAATTATTAATTTTATTACTGATACTCAGATGTTTATATTTTTAATATAACAAGCTAGTTCTTTGTGTTCCAAAAAATGACCTAATCACTCGAAAAATATTGACCCCGAACGGAAAATTGGAATGAACGAAAGCATAAAATATAGCATAAAATATTGAAAGACTCACAATCACCCCACCGACAGTTTCATAAATAATTCCTAGAATTCAAAGATTACATTTTAACTATGATAAAAACAATTGTTGAATATACATTTTTTTTTATTATATCTTATTAACACATTAATCATATTTTTTTTATATTTACCATCTGAAATGCATATAAATGCAATCTAAATATTATGCATGTAAATTTATTCCATTCATCCTACATTAACTTTAAATACTTTTATGAATTATACATCGAGATAATGGAATATTTTTTAAGTATATATTATTTAATATAGAATAATATAAAATCTTATTTCCTTATAACCAATATACATTTACATATGATTAAAATAAAGTCATTTGGTTAGACGTCGTGGTATAATATATTCATTATTGAAATATAAATGCATCACAATTGGTGATGTGATAAATATTAAATTAAAGATCGTCAACCCCTGTCTTAAGTTGATACTTACTTTGTTCTCAATGCAATTTTGTGGCTCGCGTATAATTATTTAGATAGAAGCCGTAATATGAAAGCTGGCGTAAACTTTTAGTTGTCGAATAATTAGTCGATAACGATATTAGAAACAACAGCATCACGGTGCAGTAATTATGGGATGATTGGCACCGTAGTGCAGTGAGTAGTGTGACACGTGACGCTTGAATTGCCGACATGACTGTCATATGACATGTGTGTCGAATTTCTAGTTAACAGAGCAATATTTTATGCTTTCGTTCATTCCAATTTTCCAATCAATCATATGAGAATTGGGATTCGTTAAACTATGTCGGATTAAACCATAAGCGACAGAGCGCAAGAAACAATCTACAATCAATAGTACATTATGGGTCGGGTTGCACTGACACATGATAAATATTATTTATTTTATTTATATAAATAATGCAAAATCCGGTGTCAGACGACAAAAAAATGGCATTTTTTGCACAACTTTAGAGGACGCCTGACGCATGTTGTGTGACCGAAACAGAAAATAGAAAGGGACGGCAACAAATCAAACACCGTCTATTATTATTTTTTTAAATGATTGCTTGGTACGGGGTGTGACAGAGACAGTATATTAGAAGACAAGAAGAAAACATCGGCCGCTATAGTATTTTTTATGATGGTAACCTCGTACATGGTTTGACCGAGACGGAATATGTTAAAATGATTTAACGCTAATCTTCATCGTCTGGGCCTCAAGGAAGACCTGGCTTGCGAGTATTGTGACTCCAATAAACAATCATCAGAACTTATTCTTTGGGAATGCCCGGAGTTTTCTTATGAAAGAGAAACTATGCTCAATGTAGTGAGGCGATCCCCTGGCCTCGTCTATCACCAGGACCTTGTCTCCTCCATCGCTGCTTACAGAGCTTTTGTTACTTCCGCCGGCCAGGTCGGAGCGAGATTCTCTTCCCTTAATACATTACCCTTGCCTTCTTAGGTGAAGGTCACCTGTATTTCCAAGGAGTATTTAGATGCGATGGTTACCACGATGGCTACCATCGCATCCATGGTGAGTCTATATTTAGACTCACCGTAGGGCGGACTCTCCAGGAAAACCTCAGCCATATTTTGTTGTTATTTAAAATACTGTTGTAACAATATAGATTTTAAAAGTTCATCCCTCTACTTCATTCACATTTTCTCGAACTGATTGTGTGCGAAAATCGCGGCCCACCTGTATTCAATATTTAGCAGAGACATTTTGGTTGTTCAAAATTAAAAACAAAACTTTAGACACTCGGTAATAATTAATTTAAAGTATTACATAACATAAAGCAGAGGTTAGCTACTGCATTATATTTTCAAGTAAATTCTCTTAATATTAAGTCGATGCCCTCCCATGTACTGCAACCACTTATATTATAGGTTATGTTTATATTTAAATTACAGAAAACTTTATGATCCACAAAGTCATGTTGCTAAATAGCACTATCGCTTATTTTATAATCACATTTAGAGTCACGTACAAAGTTAGCTGAATGCAATACCGCCACGGCGTTCAGCTGAAAATTTAACCGCATTGTTTGCAATTTATCCGCTAATAGGTTAAGTTATCCCGTCGCGTCAGAAAATTGCACGTGCACGTTTCACTGCTAATTACCACTGGCAGTAATTACCAGCTATCGGCTGTATGGTCAGGATTGCGTTTCGTGTTTAAAAATCCAAAAGAGAATCCCATCGGAGAATGCAGTTTACAAAGGGCCGGATGTCAGCGGGGTCCAAAAAGGCCCAGAAAGCTTACAGTCCAATTAGCCAGAAGCCAGAGGCCTTTCGCCGGATGGAAAAAGTGTCCTCAGCATTGTTTGCCTGGGATGTTTTGTCCCCGGCTAGGAGATGAAACAATATTTTAAAAGAAAAACAAAAGACAGTGCTCACAGCGTTGGGTAATTAAGGACGGGTGATAAGGAAATAGGTAACGCTTTGTTGAGAGGGGCAAAGCGCCAGAGATGGTCAAACAGATTTTTTAAATTTAATTTATTTCAAAGAGCAGTGGCGTTCTTTTTTATTATAACTCTAATATTATAAATAAAATTAACACAACCATTTAGTAAGATAACAGCGACTCCTGATACCAGGGGGTGAATGTGAGGCTTACAACCCTTTTCCACATCTTTAAAATATTAACAATTTTTATGGATAAGAGTCATATAAATAAATACAAGAAAAATGTAACGAAGATGTCAAGAGAAACCGTCGTAGGTAACAGACAATGTTAACTCATCCGTCACGGCGGCTTTAAAACAACCGAGTCGTCGGAAGGGGGTATCCCAGATACCCTAAGCATTTCAATTCAGTCAAATCATTTTTTTAAAAGAATTTTTCTAAGAATAGTTATTTATGACATTTTAGATTTTTAACTAGTCTCGTCGCAGATTGAGCTCTCACAGCACGTGTCACTCGCACGTTTCACTCGCACTCGGCACATTGTACCGAATGTAAGCGAAAAAAAAATCACGCGCATGGCGTCAGCCACGAATATTATTGTTTTCATTTTTTTTCGCAATTGCACACAATAAAGGACTATGATATTTTATAATATTTATTCTGTTGACTTTTTAGAGAAACAAAAGAAATTGTGATAAGTATATATGAAAGAGTTATTCGAGAAAAATCAAAAACTTAAAGAGTACCCAATATACCTTTTCGGCACGGCTAGGTTAAGAAGGCCTTCGGAGAGTACAGAACTGACGCTGACAAGACTGACACTGACATCCCTATCTCACAAAAAAAATGTAAAACCCTAGTTGTATCGAGGAACTTATTTCAGGTGGTATTAATGCCACAACCCTTATAGTTGTTTCATTTTTTTGTCGATAAGATGCACGATTTTAGATGGCTACCTCAAAGAGAAACTTGACCCCAGCAAGTCAACCCATATTTGAACTACGTAACTCTACGTAATCATTGTTGTTGTATTCAGAAGGGCGACTAATATAGCTTATAAGTCATTTGTTGCACCATGTTTAAGGAACAGGTAGAAATGTCTTTCGAACAAATAATTATCATTCTATTTTTTGTGTTAAACCTATCGAAATTTATCAAAAAATCCTTTCAACTTGGTATAACCCTTTTCATAATTATTGGAAAATAATTAAGGTATAAGTGTATCTGAAATTGATCCAGAGACCAGAATATCGCACGGATGTGCTCAACCAATCCAGGATGACTTGCTTCTTAGAGTATGGAAAATTTGAATATTGTCCTTAAAGCTTTAGACTAGATGTAAGAATTGGAAGCACAACATTTTGACAAGAACGAAGTATGAAAGCGTTCATTCCCATTTTCATTCTTTGATGACGGGTTTGAAAATCTTTTAAATTTTATTTTATTGCTTTTTTTCTCTAAAATAATCAAGTCTTTAATGTCTTTTTTGACATTCTTTCATCAAGCGAATGCTGTTATACTCTAAATACAAGTTTTATGATTCGATGCATCCTTGAAATATTGTTTCATTCGTTATATTCGAAATATATAATTTTTAATATGAATTATTATAAATGGCGGCGGATTTAGTTTCAATCATCCAGCACGCCACTGGCTCAGACACAAATTGGAAGATGGATAACCACAGACGTACTATACCTGAAACCGAATTAAGATCAGGTATACGAAGCGGCGAGCCGATGCTGAATGAAATATTCATATTGAGGTCAGACCACCGATGCAGAGAGAGAGAGAGAGATACCTCAAAGTGGCGAAAGCCCTAATGAAATTGAAAATTCTCACTTTACACATGGAGCTTTTGCGGCGTTTCGCCTATCGGGCTTAGGAATTCGCTAATATCTCCTATATCGATCTGATTTTTGCAATAAATCATCCCCTCACTAAATATGTTATTATTATCCGGACGTCATACGTATTCACTTTTAAAAAGCTCAATAGAAAAAATACTTGATAGCGGTAATGACGTAATAATAATATTAAATGAATAATCGATACATGTACATTGAAAATATTTATTTTGCAGCATTGCGAAATTCTCCCTAGATTCGAGAATTTGCATTTCCTGAGCCAAAGCCTTTGTGTCTTCCTTGCAGTGTTCGCTCTTTGGCCGCGATTAGATATATAGCCTTGTTTTCTTTCAGCGTCTTTGTCTTGGTTCTCTTCAGAAACCGCAACTGGCTAATCAGAACTCGGACGAGTATGCATACATATTATATAACTGAATACGATATATAAATTTATGATTTACTGATTGAAAGATAAATGTATTATATTATTTATTTAAGCGGTCGTAGTGCCACAACTTAGCTAAAGGATAACAACGCCCTTATTAATAATCGTTTTTGAGAATAGATATTCTAGTATTCGAATGAGTAAGATATCGTAGAACTCTGAGTGATCCTAGACTAGTGGTCGCCAAACGGTAACTCGCGAGCTACCGGTCGCTCGCGAGCGACATTCCAGTAGCTCGCATAGGATATTGTATCAAATATATATTTGATTTTTTTAGCAGTGTAAATGGATGAATCGCTCCTATCGAAAATGTTTCAGAAGGGCTTTGAAGTACATTAAAAAGGTACTTACTGAACTTTATGAAGCACGTAAGGTAAACCGAAAAATAATGTTTTTACATTAAATTGTCACTTCTTGCCGACTACTAAGCTGGTAAAATTTGGTACCATTTTAAAGGTCTATTTTTAGTCTACAGTTATTATATTTTTTTATTCTCAGTAAAAATGTCAAGGCTGGCGATTGAGAAGATCCATTATACGATTTTTGATCCTGTTTTTTTTCGATAAAGGATTGAATCCAAAAGAAGATATCAAAATCATCTCCGAAATACGTCATAAAACTACAAAGATACGTTAAAGGTGGCTTAAAAAATGGTGATAGAGAATTAAACTAAGATCAGGAAATTACAAAACCATAAAGGAACAGTACAGAACTATTTGAAACGGATCGATAAAAAAATCCGGGTACCACACGAACTTTTGCTAACAGCACTGAAACAATGGATAACCATCCTCGCTCTTGTCTTGGTATGAGTCCGACCCATTCCTTAGACCAGCGCCTTATACTCTCTACGGTAGCGTGCGAATGTCTCATTTATATCAGTTTATGCAGTGTTTTTTTCTCTTGTCTTTGTATCTTCCACCATTAGTGATATCGGATTTTACCCTGTGTCCTGACAAGTGGGAGGATGTTTGTCTCGGTATTCGTTTTCCTCTTTTCTAGAGATTCCGGCGTGATGAATTACAGCAAGCAATCCTTTCATCATCGTAAATACTGTTCCAAAGGAGAGATTCCCAAGTAAGAAGGAAGAGAGATCAAAAATATCGAGACTGTATCGACTATTGACCTTCATTTTAGGGTTTTCCTTCCCAGGGTATATTGGTTATAGGTGATTTTTGTAAATAATGCTGGGGGCGGAGTAGTACTCTATGTCTTCTTCCCCAAGTGCCCCAAGTATTTGTTGATTTTTGACGAGCTTTAAGAATTTTGGAGTTCATTTACTCTAATCGACAAGAAAAAATGGCAAAATTTTGCTGTTATGCCCTCATCAAAGATGGCTGAAAAAATATATTAGATGACGAACTATTTTTTATCTAAAATATAGTGCTAACTTCTTCAGATATTTAGTTGAAACATAATAAATAAAAATAAAAGCAGTAGCAATCGCACCTAGGAATACTTTTCAATTAAATTAACTCAAAAATATGTTAAATCGGAATTCCGGTAGGTCGCGTAGAATATTTTATCATGTTTAAAAATTTACTCTTTAAATTTTATTATTGGACCCCGAAATGAAATATTTCTTAAACTATTTTTTTATGAAATCCTTAACAATTTGCCATTGTAAAATGAATTTCTTAGTAAAAGAGAGAGAATCTCTGGTTAAGGCCGTGATAGATAAGTTAAATTGCTCCTACTCCAAACAGAAATCATTGGCTAAGTTAAAAAAAATTAAGGAAAGTGATGAAACATACTCAGAGCTTACAAATTTTGGGTGGCCGAAAGATTTTGCCTTTCTTATGGATGTTACAGAAAAAATAAATGAACTGAATGTTCAACTTCGGAGACTAGATAAGAATTTTGGAGAAATGCTCTCTAATGTATAGGCAAAGTCGTGGAGAAATTAAACATTTCTCCTGTTTGAAAGAGAAACAGGATAAAGAAATAAATCGTGAAATCTACAAAGGAGAAAATCATGTCCAGTTTATTTCAAGCTTGTGAAAACAGTTTGATCTGCGGTCTGGTGACTTCAAAAATATTGAGCTGCTTTTATAAATCTCGACATTGAACAACTATCTGGCTGTACTGTCAAAAAATTTCAGGAAGACGACCATAACTTAACTTACCGAAAATTAACAAAAAATGTCATATAATAACTTGAAATTATCATAGGCAATCATAGAAATTAATATTAATCAAAAACATTAAATACGATGAAAAAATAATGCAATGAACAAAATTCTATATGCATGTTAAAAATCAATAACTCGTCATAAACTGTTAAAATGTCACCCCAGAAGTATCAATACATCATTTAAAACATTATTAATTTAAATTAAAGAAAGAAAATATATTTAGCATATTTTTTTTATGAAAGTTTTGAGACCGATGATCGGCCCCTTGGGAATTTTTGCATACACCAGTTGGGACCGATGATCGGCCTGATGGGAGTAAAAGGATTAAAGTTGTTTGTATTATTATTAATATTTTTAAATTAAAAATAATTTTCGCACACTTTGTATCACAATCCTTCATAAATATTTAAAAAAATTGCAATTTATTTTATTATATTGTGATATTGAAGAAAGTATTAAAATTTCTAAAGGAAAAATAGAAAGGGGGGAGGGAAAATGAGAATATGTATAAGTAGCTCATCAGATAATTTAAATTTCCGAAAGTAGCTCACATCCTTATTGAGTTTGGCGACCACTGTCCTAGTCGAACAAGGGGTAGATTGAGCGATGACGAATATGAATAATATCTATTTGCATTAAAAGTAATTTATATTGTGTTTTATTACAGTAATATATTGAAAGACGTCACTGTTATATTTTTAGATAATTTTCCAACACCATTTCCCAGGCCACAAAAATTAAAAGACGCCAATCCGCAGACTTACATACAGTTTTGGCACAACCGTCCAAAACTTTATATATCAGTACGCCTTCGCAATTTTCGCCCCTCCCCGTTCATTTTCGCGACTGACCTTAATAATAATACTCGTTTATTTTTTTTCTAAAGTTTTTCGCAGATGATATTGTCTTCGGAACGGGGTAAGCCGGCCCTATATATAATTTAACCGGTATGTAGTGCCAGCTCGTAAAACTTTGAGGGGGCCATATATCACCAGGTATTTTTACTATGCGAAATCCACCCTCATTTTCTATTTACCACCCCCGGGTTCTGTTGTACCAGAAAATTCATACCATCCGGACTTGTCGCGGTACAAGCCCCCGGTATTTATTGCCCGAAACTTTTTTCCGGACTTGGAAAAGCTCGCTACGTGCGAGCCGAGCGCTAAATACCGGCAATGTGTCAACACGCTAATATATCACACGTGTATGGGCCACTCTGTGACGGATGAATATCACCTTGGAACGACAGAGTGTGGGCAGAATGCCAATTTTCGCGAGTGCACTCGCGATTTTGGAAACTTCCCCTCTCGCAACACTTTGTTGCTACCCCCAATTTAAAACTCGGCCCTGTTTACGCAAGTTGAATTTACTTGGCGCGATAACGTCTTTAAAGTGTTGAAATACTATGCGCCCAAAAAAAAGTTTTAATGTAAAATTAGAATTGGGACGGAAATAAAATTAACTTAATTTCCCGGCGAGGACTTTTCATAACTTTTATTCCGGAAGCATATATATGTTTGCGAAAGTACGAGAAAATTTTGCTGTGCTAAGTTTTATTAATTATTAAAAAAAGTGTTTTTTCCGCCCAATAACCAGATCCTTCTAGCAAGGAATTTTCAACTTAAACCGTCTGATTGTTGGTGTTTTAAATAAATAAATTAGATTTAATATATATATATATTTATTATCTGATTCCTAAATAGATTTAACAAAAGTATTCCTAGATGCCATTTCTACTGCTTTTATTTTTATTAATTATGATTCAACTAAATATCTGAAGAAGTCAAGTCAGGGCTACATTTTATATGAAAAATAGTTCGTCATCAAATATATTTTTTAAGCCATCTTCGATGAGGTCATAAACGCAAAATTTTGCCATTTTTTTTCTTGTCGATTAGAGTAAAGGAGCTTCAAAATTGTTAAAGCTCGCCAAAAATCAACAAATACATGAGAGAAAACAATAACTTATAGATAATCTCTAAAACAGTCAAACATGGATAAGACACATGGGGAAGAAGACAAAGAGTACTACTCCACTCCCAAGATTATTTCAAAAATTAAAATCACTAATAACCAATATACCCTGGGAAGGAAAACCCTAAAATTAAGGTCGATAATCATCCTAGTCTCTATATTTTTGATCCCTCTTCCTTCTTACTAGGGGATCTCTCCTTTGGAACAGTCTTTACGATGATGAAAGGATTGCTTGCTGTAATTCATCACGCCGGAATCTCTAGAGAAGAGGAAAACGAATACTGAGACAAACATTGTCCCACTTGTCAGGATACAGTGAAGAGGGTAAAATCCGATATCACTAATAGTGGAAGATACACGTCCAATGCCAGCAATGGCCAAGATAAATAAACACTTCATAATGAGGCATCCGTACGCTTCCATAGAGAGTATAAAGCGACGGTCTAAGGAACGCATCGGACTCATACCAAGACAAAAACGACGAAGGTTGTCCATTGTTTCATTGCTGTTAGCAAAAGTTCGTGCGGTACCCGGATTTTTTTTATCGATCCGTTTCAAATGGTTTTGTACTGTTCCTTTATGGTTTTGTGATTTCCTGATCTTAGTTTAATTCTCTATCACCATTTTTAAACCACCTTTGACGTATTCTTGTAGTTTTATGACGTATCCATAAATTTCGGAGATGATCTCGGTATCTTCTTTCGGATTCAATCCTTTATCGCAAAAAAAACGGGATCAAAAATCGTAAAATGTATCTTTTCAATCTCCAGCCTTGACATTTTTACTGAAAATAAATAAATATAAAAACTGTACACTAAAAATAAAGCTTCAAAATGGTATGAAATTTTACCAGTTTAGTCAACGGCAAGAAGTGAAAAATGAATGTAGAAAACCACAACTAAAAATTTACTTTATTTCTCGGTTTACCTTGTGCTTCATAAAGCATAGTTATCGACAGGAACGACTCGTCCCTATACACTGTGGATTTGCAGCACCCCCAAGTAAAGTGAGAAAAAATATAATTTGACATGTGTCTCTTGAGCGCTTACTGCTCGTCAGCGCTACCAGCGTTGTGTATTAGATGATGAGGAGCGACAGCGGGGTGGGGAGTCTCAGCGCTAAGCGCTCTGCTGCGCTGCGATTTAGAACAGTCCATACTAAGTCACTTTTGGAATATACTTTTTTTAATTTTTAATCTTCTGCAGCCCCTCTAAAAATATTTTACTTACGATCCGCTACTGATTTTCGATACGGCGTTTAGTTACTTCAATCTGTAACTGACTATACTTTCGTCGAATCCTTTTGGGCAGCTACAGCATACCTCACAATACTCAAACATTTTCATGAAATTAACTTTTAGTGAAATATAAGTGCTCAGGAGCGTTCCATCATTTCAGCCGGATTATTTTATAAAAAAAAATATTTATTTAATATGGCCATGTCGTCAAGTGCGCTTATTAACTTTATTTCAGTTTCACAATTTTAATGTTTTCTTTTGAGCAATTGGCCTCGGCTCGTTCGCTCTCAAAGAGACGGAGATGGATACCTTGCAAATGTAAATGTGAAATATTAAAAGGCAGGGCCGCCTCGAGCTGGTTGTGCTACCCTTGCTGCAACCAAACCAAACGAAGCAAAATACAAGTCTTTTCGCTACAAAAGTCTATATTAACAACGAGGCGGCACTGCTCGCGAACAACAGTTAAATACAGCGTCTTGCGTCTTGCGTCGTGATTCTTGTAGCGCCTGGCGTCGTTCCGCCATTGCATTACTCAACACAAAGACATTTGATCTCTGTGAATAGCCGACGCTCGACGGGTTTGCTTTAATTTAACTTTTGCAGCCGACGCCCATTGCGAGAATAGTTCCGGCCCGTCCCGCGTGTTTATGACCGGAAGTGAAATACTTCTTTTTAGTAGGATATGCTCCCGCCGACGCCAAGGGGACGCCGCGACGCCACTGACCCTGCAATTGGGTCTATTCAAAGTGAAACAGGGGCAATCAAAAAGGCGTAAATTAATCGTTCACTTTGTGCAAAGATGTGGGCTCTCATTTAAACACAGAAATAAGAATACACATTAAATAAATTATACGTACAGTAGCGAAAAATAATCGAATAATTTCTTATAAAAGAGCCTTTGATATTATCTTATATATGCATTAGGGAAATTATTTTTTGTTAATATATAGTCTATTTTTTATGTTGCTATAAACGACTTTGCAAAACATCTCTAAGAATTCATAGAAAATTTTAATACAAGAGCAGATTAATGCTATATAATTGGACTTTGATTGTAATTTGATTTGATTTTTTCATTTCCAGCTACAGAGCGTTATTTCAAAAATCATCTAAATAGCTAAAGAACATTTTCGGATACTGACAGAAGAAATAAATGTCTACAAAGCAACGAGATAAATCAAAGATAATCTAAAACTTCTAAAAAATAAATACAATAAACCAACGTCGACATAGAATGAATGAAATATTCTCTGAAAATTTGTGAAAAATGTCGAAGAAAATGACAATGATAAATCCATATATTTAGCTCATATTTTATTTAACCCTTTTAATCCCAGCCTTTTTTGCATAGAATATGCGAAGAATCCCAAGCAATTTTTTGGTAAAAAACGATAGTTTTCATTATTTTTTTATCTCAGCTAATGATTCGTTTAAAAACATAATTCTTTCTGTAGGGCCCTCACTGTGGAATGTATGATAATAACTAATCTTCAAATATGGATTAAAACATAAACAAACAAAAGAAAATAATAATATTCTTAAAACAATATAAACTTCGAGTTCGAATCATTTATAACCTAAAAATGAATCATTTTATGTAGAGAAATTAATTGGAAATGAAAATAGAAAATGGTTTTAGTCAATATATGAAAAAATAAAATGAAAATGTAAATAAAAAATGGACATAAAAAAATAATAGTATTTTTTCGCAAAATTAGCTAATATCATGAACCCTCACAGGAACCTATAAAACTTATTTTTAATAAATTTGTATAAAGGTTCTTATAATGATGTAATACCTTATAAATAATCAATTTTTTGGACAGGGGTTGCGAACATTTTTACATAAAATAAAAAAAATGGTGTGAACAAAATTCTATATGCATGTTAAAAATTAATAACTCGTAAGAAAATATTATCATGTCACCTCATAAAACATTATGAATTTAAATATAATATATTTAGCATATTTTCTATTTTTTTTTAATTTTGAGGCCGCTGATCGGCCCCCTGGGAATTTTCGCATACAGTTGGGGCCGATGATCGGCCCCGTGGGAGTAAAAGGGTTAAAATATAAAATGAGATAAAAATTATAAATAATATTAATAATCAATTGACAAAGGGAACATGGATCAAGAAGCTACGCTGCACTACAGTGACTCAGTATGGATGACGAGGTGCTGCTCTGAGTCGCAGCGTAACACATCGCTTAACGCCGAGATCCCCCCATCCCGCTGCCACCCCGCACCCATCCAATACTCGACGCTGATAGCGATGACGAGCAGACAACCCACTTGCTCTATATATTTATTATTAAATTAAATATTAATTTAATTTATATTTTCATATCGAAGACGAGTGTCGGTATTGGACGTAGCGGCGATGGCAGTTGGGCACAATCATGGTTCGTAGATTCTACGGAAGTATGAGGAGCCGGGCCGTTATCTAGGCCAATTCGGTGACATGTGTGCTACAGAAGGATGCCTGTAGCACCGAATCAGACGTAAATCAAATACTAATTGGCTAAGCCTCGTCTTATTGTTATTATGAACACATCGCCTACGGGAGACGTGGATTCCACGTCAAATGCGTTTTCGTGTATGTTCGGGGCGCGCATATCACACGCTAGCCGACAATACACGTTTGTTCGCCTGTAACATATACAATATTTTGTCTTTTGTAAATATTTGTTTTTGGTTAGATACTTCAGACCTTAAGCAAAAATGTCTTGATTAATAAAAGAGATATGATTTTTTTTGTAAAAGTCGACGTTTCACCACATTTCGGCGAATGCGCCCCGCTCCAGCGCAAGTTTGACCGCGATTCACCCCGTAGGCAATGTGTTAATAGACACATATATAATTTTATTTTTTTCCTCACTTTGCTTTGGGGATGCTGCAACTCCGCAGTGTATATTGACGAATTATATAATATTTTTTCCTGTTATAAATCGTGTTTCGTGGTACATTTTCATAAATATTATTTATTGCTGTGCTCTTTCTTATGTTTAATTATTTTAATTATTATTTAAATATTTAAATTAGTGAACCATTTATAATATGATTTCAGCATACAATTTAACATTCGAATAAACTAACGTCGACATTCCCAATAAATTTTGGAGATTTTTCGAGAATATCAAATAAAATTCTCTTTAGTCTTGACCGGGAAGCGAAAAACACCTTTTTTAACGTCAGGAAATTTTATCTTGTGAAAATGCCCAGCAGATTCCTATCCTCAGATCTTCTACTTCTACTCCTACTTCTAATTCAATGAAATTGCTATTCCTTATGCTCTGTCAATGGTTCGCCGATCTTGTATCTTTCTGGAAGCCATGTTTTCCAAATCAAAGTCTGAATCCTCCAACTGCTTTCTAATACTTGCAATTATCCTCAATGGTATCTCCATTTTAGTTCCTATGTCAATGTTGTTTAGATTAATCAGTTGGATTAGATTATCACCATTATTCTCCATTCCCAAGACCACACATAATCGTTAAATCTGTTTGGAGTCTTCTCTCTTCAAAGTTTAACTGAAAAATTTTACCACATCCTCGAAGAATATGTTTGCTTTTTTATATTTTAATAATGACTCAAGGATATTAAAATTTATCCTAATTTATTACACAGCTGCACAGAGTGGAAAGAGTAAATTTTTTCATTTTTAATCTAGCTATCGAAACATACAATTACTCGATCAAATATTATATTACGAATATAATAATCGTAATATAACTTGGATATCGGAAAATGGCTCTTGACACAGCCCTTGAGTGAATATAGTATTTCAATTAACGTAGAAACTTTAGCAGTGTCCAATCTACACCCGATCTACTCGAGTCTCGGGTAATGCTCTCACGAATAAATGAATATTGCCGAAACTATTACGCCATTGATTATGAGCCATTGCGGACTCGAGACGGGTATTTGCACAGTTTGCGTGTCGATTCGTTTTTAAAAATAATTTTTATTTGCATCCAACACTTTAAAGTGAACATAAAATTAAAACAAAAGCTTAAAGCTCGCGACGAAAATAGGTAAACTCGACCATTTATTATAATTTTCGCGATAGCATCGTTCGATTGACGATAAGAAAAAAATCACGCCATGCTCGTACAACTTTAAAATAATGTCCTGTTTTTAAGACATATTTTTTCTGATATTTAAAATTAAATTTCCCCGTTTCTAACGGTTGAGTCACACCGATCCAATGCGTGTAATCAGTGCAACTGCATATAATTATGATTGGCGTCTCTGAGGCGCCGATCGACACAATGGCATAATAAATAATACATTCGTCGCCATTATCTGGATTGCGGTTCTAGCCAACATGCGCAATTCTCATATGTAATTATGTACAATAAATACATAGGAATTTGCTCTATTTTTAGCAAATATATGATTAATTAATATTCATATATCATTGCAATTTATTTTAATTTTAATTTGATCGAATCTCTATTTATTATATATAATATAATCCACTTTTATTCTTTCATAAACAAAAAACACACTTCTTGGAAATAATTATTATTTATTTTTGAAAATTACATCCTTTAAATAACCACCATTTTGCTCTTTACACTGACGCGCTCTTTCTAATGCGTGAAACATCACATGTCGTAATGTTTCTTAGCTTATCTCTTCAATTTCTTCACGGATGTTGGCCTTCAATTGCTGAACGGTTCGAGGATTGTTTCCGTATACGTTATCTTTCAAATATAAGGAAGGAAGTCTGGAGCTGTTAAGTCAGGTGAGCGTGGCGGCCAAGTAATTTCAGAATTTCGCAATTATCCTTCTCCGATCTGTATGGGCAGTAGCACCATTTTGCTGCCACCATATATATCCAAGACTGCAGGACGCACGAAATACTCCAGCATTTCTCCATTCCTTTCGCCAGTGATGGTTAGTGCGTTTTCTGCCTCATCTTCAAAGAATTAAGGTTCAAGAACCCTTCCTGCAGTTACAGCAGACTAAAATGTCATTTTTACGGAATGCAGACTAGGTTGGTGGACTATTCTTGGATTTTCTGTCCCCAGAATCGCATATTTTGTTTGTTAACAAATCCGTTTAGATGGAAGTGGGTCTCGTCGCTCATAATGAGATTATGAATGAAATCAGCTTCTTGCCTTGCCAATTCTGGGATCTGGATAGCATACGCTAATCGATTCCGATAATCTGCTGGCTTCAGTTCCTGCACTAGCTGTAGCTTATACGGATCGACATGCAGCATCTTTTGAATCCTCTGGAGCGAGGTTCGCGATATCTCCAACTGCTGGGACCATCTTCGAGTTGACATTGAAGACTCTTCTTCAATGCTTCGGCGTACACGCTGAATGGTGTCCTGTGACCCCCCTGAACGTAGCCTCATAGCACGTGGTAAATCACCCACAGACCCCCTGAATTTGAAACCGCCGGAGTAAACGAAGTATAGTTTGATTGTGTGGTGGTTTTCTGACCCCAAAATGACGTGTAGGCACTTTGTTTTAGCACAAATGATCGTTTGTTTTCTATGTAGAATTCGGTTATTTTAACACGTTGCTCAGTCGTGAATTTCTCCATAATTATTTTCCAAGGATAACGCTTTAATAATCTGAAATCAAATTTTAAAAAAAATGTAGAAAGTTACAGTAATACCCCCAATAGCGCGTGATCCGATAGCGCGAATTCACACTAATAACGCGAGCGCATTCTATTCATGAATAGCTCGACCGTCAACTCTATGCCGTTTGGCTTGGAGCGCCTGTGTGTTGATCTCGCTCGCACATATATATGTTCTCATGTGTGCGAGTGC
>JAGXCT010035168.1:17381-71982 GCA_022495035.1 Philopotamus ludificatus
TATAAACAACAGCGTTATCATTTTTTTCTTTTAATAATGTTAGATTGAATAATTTCATTTCAATTTAACATCGAAATTACTGAACATTTTAAAAATCGTAAATAACACCAGAAAAATAAATGATTCCTTTCAAAAATCGCATAAAATCAGAAGTACCTAAAAGTTTTGACAACATTGGGAAGATAAGGACAGAATTTCTCGTGGGGTTGAGCACACTACCAAAAATTGAGTTTCAGAAGTGCTTTTAAGACTATAAAAAGCATTCTCACCTTGTATTTCTGTTATACGATATTAAACTTTGAGAAAAATATCAATTTAAAGTTCACGGTAAATTATTCATCGTATTTATTCATTGTAATTTATTATTAGGTAAATTTTTCATCCGAGAAGATAATTTTCCTCCAGTCCTTTTCGGTCCAAGTCCGGTAAATGTGCATTTGTTTCATAAGAATTGTTTTTTTCGCCGGTGATCTTGCATAAAACCTTATTCCCTGGGCCTTATTCATACCGTTTCGATACTGACGTCGGTTCTTCCATCTCCGATGAAATCTGGTCTTATATCCACTGCAGTTTTAAATCAATTTTTTGAGCAGAACCTTTTTTAAAGACGATCTACTGTAGCGGTTGCCTTCCGCTTTGGTTCTATTCCTTTTTTGAGATCAGACCCAGTTTTTTGGAGTGACTTTATAAATCTAGTCACTGCAGATTGACTAAACCCCACTTTTTATTTTCCTTGTATCCTAGCAAGCAAAGTAGATAATCAAAACAATTCTTTATAAAAAAATTTTACCTCTTCCTCTGATCACGAATTTTACCTGAAAACTAAGAAATGAAAATCTTATTTTGCCGTAGATTTTAATGACCGCTATGGAACATTAAGATAACGTATTACGTAATTGTTTATTATTAAATAAAAATATAATCTGTGTATGTAATAAATTGCTAATCGTCGATAAAATCTCACAGAGGATTAAGAGTCTATATGAATATGTTTGTAATAGTCCAATACTGATAGTGAAGTTTTTCTTGGTAAGAAATTGATATTTTATGTGAACAATTGCCGAATTATGTACTTAAGCAATCATTATTCCTTATATTATTCTATTAAATGGCAATTTTGAATTTTATTTTCGAATCTAATCTATTTACGTCGGCATCCCCCGTTGGAAATTTGCTTAATAATGAATTCCTGTATCGGACAGAAGTGATCAGATATCCGTGAACCCGACGTGCCTGCAGGGATAATGGCGTTCAGAGCGCGCCAATACCCACCTCGAGCATAATATAATTTAAAAATATAAATAATCGAGTATAACACAAAAAAGGGAGACTCGCTAATTAATCGTTTGCCTGAAAAATTGGCGGCGGATCGCGTATCTCTGCAATTAAAACGTAGCGCGACAAATAAAAATATGGGCGCATTGTCAGGGGCGTCCGTCACACCGAATGAATATTTGCTCCGACATTTCCGGTCCCGTGGCGCTATGATCGAATCAGTGCGCCCGGGCCTGCATGTGCAGTCCGGCCCTGGACTCGGCAAACATCATTATCTATGAAAACATATTAGGGACCGGACCCGGGTGCCAACTGTCCCGTGAAAATCACAATCATTCGCACATGTGTGAGCACTTGCAGACGGCGGGTTAGCAGCTCCTCATCCAGGGCTGCCGCAACCCGTTATTTTGACATATGACATTACACTCTGTATCCGGAAAATAATACTGGGAAATAATTATCACATCTAAATATTAAATTAAAAAAGAATAAGAGAAACTTTTTTAGATGAGACTTTTCCTGATATTTTTAAATACTTAAACGTCTCACTGGTGAGTCGCATTTGTACTGAATTACATTACGCTGGCTTGTAAGCACGCGTGTGGAATTGTTTGCTTTAATAGCCTCTCGAAAGTATTTCATAAAATTTTTCTTACCACATTTCCTTCAGATTATTATTCATTCTGAAGCTCACAAAATTTCATGAATGAAAATGAATACAATTAAAATATTATTAATATACCAGGACTTCGTACAACACGGGTTAATTAGCATTGATTAGTCCCTCTGTCAAAGTCATCTGAAAAAGTTGTGGACAGACATAATCACCGGAAAAGATGTTGCACCAAAAGAAGATGAATACGAAAACACAATTAATATTTGCTGTGGTATTGATGGAGAAGGACTTGATGATCTGGATATTCAAGATATCGAAGAAATATTGGAACACCGCGATGTAGTTGCAGCGGTTTTGGGTTAACTGATAAATTACATTTTTCATAGAATATGATCCTATATTGGAAAGAAGTTTGAAGTTTAATAGTAAATTACAAAAATACTTAGTTCCTTATCACGAAACACATCAAAAACAGACAATTGCCTATTTTTAAAGGTTAAATCCAAAAGTCTTCGGATGATGAAAATCTGCAATCGATCGAGTCGAATGAATAAGATCGTTAGTGATGATGATGATTAATTATTTATTTATCTAGGTATTTTTAAATAAATACGTATACGTTTAAATTTTGTATTGTTTATTGAAAAAACTTGTGGTGAGTACTCTGGCGAATCTCAAGGATGCATGCCAGCGAATAATGAAAGCGGCAATTGGCATGGGACTAAGGATCAAGGAGACCAAGACAAAGTACATGTCTGAAATTCAAAGAGTACAGCTTCAAGGCCATCTAGGAATTCCCATATTTCGGCTTTTAATTATTACAAAAAATAGTGGAACCAATTTAGAAGTACGAAAAAGAACCATGCTGGCGAACCGGTGCCGATTTAGGCTTCAGCAGCATTTACTCTAAAGGAAAACTAAAATAAAGCTCTACATGATCCTCATCAGGCCCGACCTAACATACTGGTCAGAATGTTGGACTTTGACAAAATAGGATGAGCGACAACTGGATATCCAGGAGAGGAGAATTTTGAGACGAATATTTGGAGCCGCACTCGACGACAAGGAATGGCGTATCCGAAACAATAAGGATCTGTACCGACGTACAAGGATATACTGGTCACAGCTGTCGTCAGAGTGGCCAGTGGTCATGACAGTCATCCGTCGAAAAGGCTTATGGAAAAGACTTATGGTTAACAAGCCTTTCTGTCCTTTGTGGAAAGAAAGACCAAGGCCGAGGTGGTTGGAATGTGCACAGACGAACACTGCATTATTAAAACTTTCCAGAAGATGGAGCGACATGCCAGCAGATTGGACAAATTGGAGAAGAGTATAGTATGAGGCCAGGGCTCCACAATATACAGCCATATTCTGATGATGATGATGAGATATCATAGAAATGGAGAATACCAGACTAATCCAAGGATTTTTTGTCTTTCGCTTTATTAATTTTGGCTTGCTGTTTCCGCTATTCATTAGTAGAGACCCGAGATAGATAAATTACTCAACCCTCTTCAGATCCGTAAGGGATATCTGATTTAGATAGCTAATTGATTCTATTGGACATACATATTGATCTCGAGTCCTTGTTTCATATTTTCATCTTCTACTCTTTTGAGCAAGAACAAGCACCTGCATTTATCTCACCAATAATGTACTGAAATGTTCTTCTTTTGATTTTTTTGAAACATACACTTTGTATTATTGTAGACTTGATATTTCTGAATATCATAATTAATTTTCTGATGAGGAAAATGCACATTTTTTATCTTCACTTCATATAGCGTATATAGTAGTAATTTAATGTCACAACGGAATAATTCTAGCATGCTTTATTTTCTTTGTACAATAAGATGAAAAATCGCACATATGAACACATATGAAACACGCAACGTATTTTAATTCCTATTTTCAATACTATTCTGTAGGTTTTTTGTGAGCGAAGACATTTGTTGGCATTTAAAGTCATGATACTGGTTATATACTTAGTGATTAACAGAAATTCCAATAATACGATTTAATAAAAATGTGAGATAGGATTAGATGACTTATTCACTGGATCGTTATAATGATTTATTGATATGCGTGTATATTAACACTTTATGAGCCGTTCACGTCAAAATGCGTGATGTTGTAGCCCAGCGTAATGAGCCGTTCACGCCTTTTGGCGTGATTTTGTAGCCAGGTTTTATGACACTTTCACACCTTTTGGCGTGAGAGCCATACATACCCCCACTTCGTCATCAGAAAAAACATGCCATGCAATGTTATTCTACTATTTGACCACAAATTGATACATTATAAAGTTATGGGATTACTTCTAAAGGTCTTATTTTGTCTAATATTTTGCAAATTTCTTGAAAACCATGCGGCCCCCAGGCTAGGTTTGATGTAAAACCTCGCGGCTCATAAAGTGTTAAAATGTTTTTCATACTAATTGACTGTTCAACAGTTTGGTATTCGAAATATTCACCGTCGCATAATTTGATATTCATTCAATTTAATGCGCATCCTAATAAAATTATGTACAATCTTGAAATTGTCAAGTTATTCTGCACCCGAAACGGAAGTAACCGAACGACACACCTTAAATTAATTAGCAGTATCCTTTGTGGCATCGGTTTGGAGTTATCAAGCCAATGCAACTGGTCCTCCGGCACGTTTGCGGTTGGACCAGGTCATGTAGCAATTCGCCCCACTGCGCTAACATTTGCTTTGAGCTGGCCAAACACGTCAACGCATAATAATTATTGCATAATTAGATGCACTTGCCTGATAACAATGCATTCATTCTGCTATTGCATATTCAGTGTACGCTTGTGAAACGCATGATTAAATACAAATTGCACCGTATTCATACTTGATCATTCTGTATAAGACTCGAAGCAATCAAATAATATTAATTAGAATTTCGCTTTCAGCGCAAATTATTTTTTAATAATTTATATTTCATATTCGCATTTTTTTTTAATATCCACGTTCCTCACGTGTGGTCACGGCACACGTGTGATTGTAGCACACATGACTTATCACTACAGAGCTGACTGTAATTAATTTAACATAGCGCACGTGCGCATATGCGACAGTCATTGTTACACGAGTCTGGGACACGGGTTCTAAGTTAATTACAGTTGGAAAGTCTTTTAACTTAATTATCTATACGGTACGATCTTGTGTTTTTATGCTGTGCAGGGCTGGACACGGGAAAATTATCAAAATTCCGAGTATTAACCGTGTCAAAAATATAATTTATATAAATGGTGTTATGATTCTCAATTTAAAATTAGTAATAAACTATCAAAATTACTATCCTTTGAAAATTTAACGGATATCGAATGGACCGGTTATCGAATTTGGCAGTGGCTCACAAGAGATTTGATTGCAAGTGGGCTGCGCTACCGTCCATTATATCCTCAGACGGTGGTTCTATTGACGAAAATATGGATGTATGATGGGGAACAGATGGATGCGAGGCAGAGAGCTGCATGCAGGGGAAATTCCATTCGGATTCAGTACCGTGGAAGCATTTCCAAACCACCGCATTGCATTGGATTGCATGGAAATGCCTATGGGGGCCTGGGGAGATGCTGCACCAATATGCATTCCAGGCCTCCTCCCACCCCCACCTCCGTCCAGGCCACTGCGCTTACCTTGATAACTCTGCCCGCACTACGTCACGTCTGTGATGAACACAAGCTCCAACGCGAAGCTTGCGTCTTTTACATAGATACGAGAAATTCTTTGATTCTTAAACTTGTTCACGAGATTATACAGAAATGGTGTCCTAAATTGGAATTTAAATTATTTGATGATAAAATTAATATAGCGTGCCAAGATTCTGAAATCATCGAAAACTTAAACTCTGAAAAATGGAAAAAATATTATTGATACCGAGTCGAGTGTTGTCGCGTGCCGGTATTAGACGTGGTGGCGATGGCGGTTGGGCACAATCGTAGTTTCGTAAATTCTACGGAGCTATGAGGAGCCAGGCCGCTATCCAGGCCAATTCGGTGACGTGTGTGCTACAGGAGGTGCCCGTAGCACCCGATCAGACCGTGAATTAAATACGAATTGGCCATAACCTCGTCTGATTATTATTGTTACAATCCGCGCGTGACAGCTCGATTCCCGGGCTTTGGCTGGCGACCTGACCCGTATTCGAAGAGCCTTGATAACCTGGAGAACGTCTGTCTACGGTCATGACATCATGACTGAGATGGAGGTGTCCTCCAGGTGGCAAAGACCCGCCCCAGGGTTATAAGACCACTGTTTAGTTTAGTTTAGTTTAGAAAAGAAAACTCGACTCGATGGAGTAATGAAGCGAATAAGCAATTGTTAACATAATCATCACCATTCATGATCATTTGCCAGACACGAGACACTCATTCGCTGAGCGTATGGGCCTGTTTTTTATGTCCATACCGCAGGGACACAAGCCGTCTTGGTATACGGTTTTTTGTTTTTTGTAATAGTTTTCCCTCTCTTGACCATTGCTGGCATTGGACGTATATCTTCTACCACGTTTGGTATCGGATTTTACCCTCTGTGTCCAGGTACATATGAGAGGGTTTACCTCGGTATTCGTTCTCATCTGTACAAGGCGTTATCTGCTTTTAATAAGTCACAAAAGATTATTAACCTTGATGTGCAAAAGCAATCCTTTCATCACAAAAAAGACGAGACGAAAGTATCGAGACTAGACCATATGTCGGCCAACAGCATAGAGTTTTCCTTCCCATGGAATACTGGTTCCTTGGTGAGAAATCCGTTAGAGACCAGATATACATATAGATACTCAGTGGCGTACGGTGGTGTTGATGTTGGGTGTGCTGAATGCGGAAAAAAAATATAGTATTTTATACATTAATTCTATTCTTCGTTTTTGCGACATAAATTTTTCAATAGAACTATCGTAAAGTGTGCCCATCTGTTTTAGTTTTATGAGTATTTTTTTCTCCATTGATATTACTTTATTTAAATTCATTAAAAAAAACTGTATTTTTTTGTTATATTTTTTTTCCACATTCAGCACACCCAACATCAACACCACCGCACGCCACTAAATAAATACATGATATTTTTTTCAGAGATTAATTATTAATATATTCAATTAAGGACTTTTTAATATATTAAATAATACATAAGTATATAGTTATTGACCGGTTTTATTACAGGAAACTCCCGATTATTCGTGCAGATTATCCGAGCATGAATTAAATTTATATTTTATAAAATATCATTGCGTTGAAATACACACATAGACATCTTAAGAACATATCACGGTGATTAGAAAAATAATTATTTAATGAAACAAGTGAATAAAGTAAGCTTTTACGGCCAGAAATGGGCATGGATGGATAGGAAGGTTGGTTCATAACTAATTGGGTTTGACAAGTGAAAGGTTTTTTTTTCAATGAAAGGTTTATTACAGAGAAGAGTAGTGTTATCAGAAACCTCCTTCCAAGTTCCGGAGGATAGAAATAATATTACTATACCGGTCTTTTTAAAAAAAAACTTGAATTGGCGATGAAAATTTGACAGAAGTAGAAAGATTTTTTTTATTTAAGTAGTTGGAGATGAGCTAATGGCAAATTTACAATGCTTTGAAAATGTCGATAAAGAAAGCATCGAGTAGCGGTTAGAATACCCTAATAATATCTCAATCAACCGAGAGAGAAAGAAAATGGGGATACAAGATAAGAAGAGGAAATTATCAATCGTATTCGATATGAACGAGTTTTTCTAGTTAATAGACAAAAGTTGCCATAAGCGAAGTTGTAAAATACATAAAATGAAACACATGTCCAATTTCGCTTCCATTTGGACCGATTGTACTTGCATATTGTAGGCTGCACGGGCAAGTGATGAAGAGCCGGTGTACCAAGCCCTCTATTAATACACTGCTCGGACACAATCCAATCATAACCTATAGATTGCGTTTCAAAGATTGGCTCGTGGTAACATCATATTGACAATTAATTCCATTTAAATAAGTGTAACCACCAAATAGATGCCATCGCGTTATAAGATTTAAACAGAAACCCAGAATTCATCAAACGCAAAAAAGTTGACAAATTTAAATGTGTGCAATTGCGACACGAAATTAAAACTATGCAAGAAAATTCAAGTATTTTAAATATTGTATACACTTCCGACTATACAATCTCGCGATTCCTGTTCGCATTCATATTATCCCGAGTAATTCCATACGTGGTCAGTGAGGCCTGACCAGAGTGGGTGCTCTACTCAACGCAAAGCAGGCTACTTCGAAGTACTACATATTTTTTTGTGATATCACAATTGTGTCCACAATATTGTTTCTTTTGATGTAAATTATTTAGCATTTTTTTTTCAGGAACTCATGGGATGGTATAAAAGATTATTTTTGACCAATTAACTAAAAAAAGGGCAGAGGGGAAGGATCTTAAGGTATTTACAGATATTTTATATTGCGTCCGGTAAGGGTTTGTACATATATACATATATATGCCCACAATAAGATGCAATCGAGTGTATTGGTCTAAACTGGTTGTTCCGCATGGTAGCAGGGGTGGTGAGCAATGCATCTAACAAGTCATCGACCGCTGCATCGCTCCTGGTTTGCCACCCCTGAACCAAATCCCTTCCAATCAATTTTCCTGTATACAACACCTATGATTTACGTAATATTGCGTTGCAACCGAATATATTATACCTTAATTACATTAATATATTATGACTTTATTTGAATAATATGATTTACTCATTTTCAATAATGAGTCCCAATATCTATCAATCTTACCAGGTAACTAAGTACAGTAGGTCCTTAAATTACGCGTATAATTGGTTTCGAAGTCGAGGAAAGCACAAAGTTTAGCATTTTTGTAAAAAATGTTTTAGTTTCAAAGGTGAAAGTAAAATAGATCTAAATCAGCGGTCGCCGAATGGTCGCTCGCTCACGGCATTTCGGTAGCTCGCGTAAAAATTATATTATTGGACTCCGAAATTAATGAGATGAGTAAAACTGCCAGTAGGGAGACCTCCTGCTCCACACAGAAATCGGATGGTAGAGTAAAGGACATGTTCTTCATCGTTTTAATGAATTTCTATTTACTTCCTTTTCGTGGAAAGTGATGAAAAATACTCAGAGCTTATAAATTTTTAGTGACTGCGGGATTTTTCCTTTTTGTGGATGTTACAAAAAAAAAAATTAAATGAATGTTCAACTTCAGGGACAATATAATAATTTGGGGGAAATGATCTCTAAAGTACAGGCATTTTCCAACAAACTTTGGGAGCTCTACCTTAGCCGTAAAGAGGTTAAATATTTCCTCTCTTTAAAAGAGAAGCTGGAAAAAGAAAAAATCTTTAAATCTATAAAGAAGGAAACTTGCGAAAACAGTTTTAATTCCACTTAAGTGACTTTAAAAAAGTTGAGCTGCTTAGATAATTTGTTCTAAGGACTAATTCTTATCACTAATTATATTTACATTACTCAAGTTTTAACTTATCTCAAACTTATTTCAAGATATTTTTCAATTATTATTTTTTATAAATAAATAAGTATCCATTTTATGTTTTATTGGAAGTCCGATGTCTTAATTTAATTTAAGTAATATAATAATTTTGTGTATATAATAATATTTTGTATGATACGGTAAAGGACGATGATAAAAAATATAAAGAAGGAATAAGTATAAGTATACATGCTCAACATACAATTTTAATTACCGAAAGTAGCTGACATCCTTATTAAGTTTGGCTACCACTGATCTATATATATATATACACTCAAGAAAATATTATTTATTCCTCATATTTATTGGACATATTGTAGATAACAGAATCCACGTATCATCATCATTATCATCATTTGCCAGTCACAAGGCTCTCACTCGCTGAGGGCATGGACCTTACCAAACTCTCGCATGGTAGTCGAGGCCAAAGGAACCTGGGTCTCTGATCCTATTAGCAATCCTTTCATCACATGGGATGGGCCTCACTCGGGAGGGTCCTAGAAGGAAGGAAGAGCAGAAATATCGAGAGACTAAGACCGATTAATTAGCAAGGTCAACAGTTGGGTTTCCATTGCAGGTATCCCTTTAAAGCTCACAACAAATTTGAGAAAATCCATTAAAGATAGTGTGTGTACACCAACATGTACATATTTTTGCACTGTTTTGTTGGGTATTAATCAATTGGGCCTCTAGTCAACTCTATGCAGGGTTAGGAAAATATTATTTATTCCACATATTTATTGGACATATTGTAGATAACAGAATCCACGTATATATTAATATATTTATAGACAAACTACCAGTCTAAGTATCGGTCCAGTGTTAATTGTCGTTTAGTCCTTTACTCACTGTTTTTGTAACTTTTGCGTTTTTTAAAAATCGTGTAAGTCCAAAATAAAAAAAAATTGATGTAAAAAATATAATAATTATTCTATCGTTACATATTCTTATTAAATTAATAAAATAGTTATTATTATGATATTTCTTTACAAAGTTGCAATAATGTTGTAGCCCGATTTTCGCGTTAGATACGGTATTAAAATTTCCATCGCTTTAATAGTGGGTACATGCATTTTGCGAGAGGAAAATTTTCCCCCACGGAAACTTTTGGATCGAACACCATATTTTATTATATTCGGTAATGCGTCATCTCACCCCCTTATCTGTCAGTTTTTCTATCGCTAGAGACAACCCCTAGCCTCACGTTAACAATGCTCCCAACATAGGAGCCAACCCTTACGCCATAAAATATGCAAATGAGGGCGATTTACATATTATTTTCTAGACATCTTCTGGTTGGCCAGGAGATAAAAACTTTCCTCAAGAAATTTTTCGATTTAATAAAAAAATATATTGAAATAAAATGCAAAAAAAAAATAATCGGATAATTTTTGCCCGAAAATTTAATTATGATTGTTCTTAAAAATTCTATTGCCAAATTCCCGTTTGAATTATTTGATAAATTGCATTGCATTCTGATACGATTGTAATATATACGATATTTTTAGTATTCCGTTGAGAATATTTTTATATAAATATCGCGCAAATTTATTAACCACTGGCTAAGGAAATATGTAAGAAGTTGATTCGAAGGGATGACTGTGCCATGCCTCTCCCTCTTGTGACTTGTGGGCGTGGTCTGCTCGCTCACTCGGATGCACATTGGCTGGCGAAGCCACGCCCACCTAGAATCACTGTACCGTCATATGTTACATTGTCCTCTTGTTACATATTATGTTATATGAACACTATGTACATTTATATCTGTAATATATTCAGTCACTAAATATATATGGAGATTTGAATAAAATTAAAATATAATTTAATTTTTGAAGAAAATGTATGAAAAAAGCTTCATGAAAAATTAAAATACGAGACAAGAAAAATTTCATATCAATTATTCAACATATCAAACAATTTATGATCAAATTAGCAATTCTAAACTCGGATCGTTAAACACGAATAGGTTGGTCGTATTAATCAAAAACATGCATTTCTGTTTCAGATGGTAGCACGTGCAGACACAATTCATCTAGGCAACCACTGGCAGCCGCCGTCAATGGACCATCATCGACAAGCCATGGGGTGGCTGGTGTCATTACCGGCACTGCAAAGAAGTGCAGCTTTTGGGGGACCAGCCTCTCACCTGTGCACGTGTCCAATATATAATAACGCTTTGTGACGTCATCGGACTGCTCTCCGTTAATCAACCGTCAAATGGACGAGCTGCATGCTCTTTTTTTCCATGCCTCTTTTGTAAACTACCCACGGACAATTTAGTCCACCTGCAACGGATAATGCATCCGAATTTAATAAATAATTATTCGAAAATCATTTTTTTTCAAATGAAATTATAAATATATTGTTCAAATATAACAATTAATTACGTTATACACCCTGAATTAAAACAAATTTCCCCGTGCTAATTGTCAGAACGGATTATCCGCTCGTTTCTGCCTATATTTGTTAGGACTTAAAATTCTCCAAATCGGATAAAGGATATTCAAATTGGATTTTTAAACGTTTCGGGCGAAAATATTGTGGGGTGCGTTAAGATGTGCGCAATTCTACAAAGCTTTGTGAGTCAGTGCATCGGGAGGGGGTGCAAATGTGTGGATATGGTTTTTAAGGGAGGGCCCTATAGGAAATACAATGTAATAATATCGAAATATGTGCACTGCGACTCACAAATCTAATTAATTAATTGAATATATATTACAATTAGATTAACCATATATTAAATAAATTTATGTTATCCTCTGATTATATAACGACAAGGAAGATAAATATTAAGATAATGAATAAAAATAATAAGACCACTGTGATTTTTATTAACAAATTCAAACTAAAATTGACTCCAGGCCGAAAACCAATAATAATAGTCTGATCTATCGTCGTAAAATTATGACCCTATCACATATTTTACACAGATTATTTTTTTTAAATATTTTCTGGTCCCTCCTCATTTTTTTATAACAGTTAGAATTCAATGGCATTGAATATATCAAGTTCTTTATTGTTTCTGCCGTTATATTTTCATACTAGACCTTTGTTTTTGATGTTATTAGTGAATTTAAATTCTCAGGCCTCTCTGTTGACTTTTGTTTTTAAATATATTATCCCATAAATTTTCTATAGGGTTTAAATCAGGATTAAAACCTGACCATGACAATGTTGAAATATCAAGTTTTTATATTAAATATTTGATTTGTGAAAATGAGAAAAAGAAATATTCAAAGGTTTTTCTCTCTAAACTAAAGTAAATGTTTAAACAATAGCCTGTTTTAGCCCGATGACATAATGCAGAATCGTCCTGGAAAATTAAAAAATATTTAATGAACTTCTGCATTGACGGTTCCATCGACGAACACTTAATCTCCAACTCCTCAGTTAGAAATGCATCCTCAAACCATTTTTCCTACTGGATTTTCCACAAACGTCAAACTTCTGCTGTTTTCCTCCTCACATATCCTCGAATATCACCCAAATCTAACAAGTTAAATATGCTTTCATCCGAGAAGAAAATTTTCCTCCAGTCCTCTAAATCCGGTAAATCTGGGTCTGGTAAATTTTTGCCCATTGGAGAAGTGGTTTTTTCGCTGATGATCTTGCCATAAAACCATCTTCCCTGAGCTTTCTCCGTACCATTTTGACCCTGACATTATTTCCTCTACCTCCGATGAACTCTCTTTTTATATCCACTCTAGTTTTAAATAGGTTAGTTGAGCTAGAACTTTTTAAAAAGACGATTTTCTGGAGCCGTCGACTAAACCTCACCAATGCTGCAATTTTGCGTGAATTTTTACTTTCATTTCTTCTTCTTGAATGTTTTTATTTTATTTTTCACTATAACTAACATGGTTTACCGTAAATATCACAATATACTTTATATACAAAATATCCTTAAATATAGCCTCTCTTTGCTCACGAATTTTAACCTGTAAACTAAGAAACTAAACCTTTATCGCGCAAATGATTTATCAACTTTCTTTATTTGAAAATATCTTTTTAGCAAATTTTATATACATAGTTCCATAGATTAATATAATTTACCAATGTCGTAAAATGTTTTGTAAAATATATTAATGAAACTTTAAATGAACTTAAATTTGTTGATTAAAAGATGGGTTAGATAAATATAAAAAAATATTTCATCTGGTTTCCGATTAAATACAATAGAAGGAAAAAAAATATACAATATTGTCAAAAAACGGACTTAAATGAAAGACTGACTTAAAATCATAAATATAGGAGATTGTTATTGTGAAAGAATATGATAAGCTATAACACAATAAAATTTTCTAAATCCCTCGTCTTTTTAGTTTAAAACTTAAGACAACTCAATTGACGAATTTTTGGGTCACGCTGTTGCATAGGTCCAAAAGGCTTGCTCATATAGGGTGCCGAGAGAGGATTTCACACTGACTTGCCAAGTTTCTCACGCGTTCATAACGCGACACAGGGCGCGTTTGAATTCCACACTCTTCCACACTCCAACTCCACAATATTGTATCAACCCCGGGCCAAAGTCGGGGGAATCGCGTCTTGTGCAATCTACGTCGAACGATCAAAACTTCTCGTCACAAATTGCTCTGAAATCTGACACGAGTGTCTGAAGACGTCGTAACTTGAGCCGCGGAATTCGTCAAAAAACGCTCGCTGCGCGATCCAAGTATAAGGACCAAAGTGGCGAACGCGTCTCGCAGCTCCGCATTTGAGATAATTCGCACATACGGCGGAGGTTAGTGAGGGTGTACTCCGGTTTGATGATCGCTGGAGTGGGAATGCTCACTTATTAGCATCGAATGAGTCATATTGTTGTCGTCAAGACAACACAACTGGCATGTGCTCATATAACCCTGAAGTAGTTTGCCAAGGAAATACTTTACGGTTCTGCTTCTTAATCTGAAAATAAAATTAATTTTACAGCAAAAAATTGGATTGGAGGCGCCGGGCATCGATCCCGGTACCTCTCACATGCTAAGCGAGCGCTCTACCATCTGAGCTACGCCCCCAGGTACCAGTTGATACAAAAATAATCGATTCGAGACAGACATGACCCAGTTTGATCCAGTTAACCTTTCCGATACTTTCACATTGGCCACACCAATTGTTATGCAAGAATGTCTGTATCAATCCACATGGCCAAAGTGCTCGATATAATTCAAACAACTCAATCGACAGATTAGAACCAAGCTATATCACAATTTTAAGCATTATATTAATAATTTTCTGTTTTCATATTTTTGGCATGGTTTTAATAATAGGTCAGTGTTATTTTATGATTTATTTAATATAATCTTTTATGTTTCAGATAATTAGGTAATAGATTAAGGCGGTTCTAGATAATGAATTAAATAGCTCTATTACGTTATTAGTTTTCACTATAAAGAAAATTATTATCACAAATGAAAACTTAAATATCAATTTTTCAATAAAAATATTTAAATAAGCTTGTAATTAAATGTTTTTTATTAAAAGAAAGTTCTAAGAGCAAAATTATTGGATCATATCGTAAATATTATAATGATTTATTGGTATATTTGAATGGTGAAACTTTGAGAATCGCAATATCTTCTAGCCGAGCCAAGGGTTGAAAGGCAGGACATTTGCCAGGATGCTCATATGAGACAACTCCAGGATGTTTGCCCTCCTAAGCGTCTGTCGGCAACCTCAGTACATCTTCAAGTCTATATATGAATTCTCACAGCGTTCCAAGATAGCCAGGGGCAACACGCACATATTTATTTATATACGCATTATAAATACACGCTCACAATTTTAATATACTTGACGTTTGACACTAGCTGGCGTCCAAAATTAAAATAATTATGAATGAATAACACGTCACGATTTATATTCATGACGCTGCGTCGGGACGCCACTGCTTTGCTAATTAGTAAAACCTGACGTAAAAGCTAAGTAACTGGATTACCCGTTCGTATACTAATGTTCTTTATTACATTTTCTCATTATTTCACGAATTCACTTTGTTAACATTGCGCGTCGGAGGCGAGACAAGAGGTTATAATTCTTGATGTTTGAGGCTCATTATAATATTAAAATGATCACGAATTCTCAAATTTGATAATAAATATGTGTATATATATATATTTTAATAAATGTCATAATGATATTATACTTATACCTCTATAAACACCGTAAATATGTTCCATAAAAACTCGCGTAAATAAAAACTGCACAAAAAAGACTTCATATATTATTAATATTATATGCACACTAGTGTATCAGAAGTAGGGCTTGCAATTTACTGTCAAATTACAATAACCGGTAAACGATAAATAATTTCTCCCATTATCAGTTTACCGGTTATTTACCGGTAAATGAAAAAAAATAGACGTGTATTAGATTCAACACTAGTTGATCGGCAAGTCATCAGATGTTGAAATGCAATGTTCAAATATTTGCCAAATGATTTTTCTGAGTCTGAAATAAGACATTTTCGAATATAATTATTTTTGTCGTTTATTTTATACTTTTGTTGTTTATTACACTCTAAGCTTTTCTCAAGTGTTAATATTTTGTTGTTTTATCTCTATCTTCTATCTATTTGTTCAGAAACTTTATAATTTTCATCCCTCTAAAATGTATGCTTATCTATGATTTTCGCCATTACTGTAGTTTCGTTATATTGAATATTTGTCATATCAAAATCATTTATTACCACATGATCATTAAGATAATTAACAAGACATCGAAATATATCGTCCTTTCTTTCTTTTATTCGAATTGTTGGCTCTTTCTTTAAGTTCTCATAAAAAAAGAACCAGACAGTTCATCAAGTAATAAATTTCAATGTTATGTCGGCTGTATATAGATTTATGTCTTCAGGACATAGAGCTTCTACAGCTACTTTTACCGGATGTAATGCCAATATTATGTCAGAAATCTTATCAAATTTAATATTATCGATATTTATCCCCGATTTTATATCAATCAAACTTTTGAGGATCGCATTTTTAATTTCATAAAATCGTTCCAGCATTATCATGAAGGAATTCCACCGAGTTTTGGAATCTCGATGCAAAACACCCTATTCCGCATGCATTTTTACCATCAACTTTCGTGATAATATGCCCGTATCTGTCCTTAATTTGCGATAAAATCATTTTAGTGCGTTTTTGGCGATTTACCGGTAAATCGGTAATGCAAGCCCTAATCAGAAGTAAATAGACGCTAGAAAAAAAATCGGTTTTGTGACATCAATTGTGTCCGGAGGCTCCAACTTTAACATGACAGACCTCGGAATAATTGTTTTAGATAGCTATGATCCTTATTCAGTTAGAATTAATAATCAGTCGCATTTCCAAAAGGTCCTGGATTAACAACTACATACGCAGCCGAATTATCGGGTGTATAAGTTAATGCAATATCTCTGTCAAATTAAATATCTCTTATTAAGTTCGAAAGAATTGTAATACGTCTGTTTCTCAAAGATCGGGTAAACCTGGACACTTAGATAACAAAAAATAAGATTTGTGGTACACACAGTGGTTGATGACATAAAAAATAACTAGAGAAGGTATTATAGGCGATGAATCTCTTCCAAAAAATAGTGCAAATGCATCTCCATAGTGTCGGGCTTCAGAAAAGGGTTTAAAAAATCTAAATTGTCTAAGTTTTAGAAACAACGTCGATACAATAAGACCCAACTTCCTAAAAAATATAACTGTCTAATACTGTAACCTATAAAGGCTTTCTTCAGACAAATTAGAGCAGATTTTTCTGAAAATACCGTGAATTTATAAGAATAAGTGTGATGATTTTAGGTGCAATTTGGCATAGCAATGAGCAAGCTAATGACGTTTTTACTGAAAAATATACTAAAATTCCATAAGAGTAGTGTTTCCGCTAGAGAATTTCCCTTTTTTATAGAGAATTTTAGAAAATTAAAATAATGATAAAATACTCTTAACATTTCGTATATTTTATATGTAGAATTCTTCTATGTCAAAGTTATAATATTTTCGTGTACCTAAATATATAAATTTACGTCTAATTGTGTTTAACGAATTATTATTTTGAGAAAAAGTGAGAATTCACTTGTCTCGAGAAATTAAAAATGTCGATAAATCAGAAACACTACACATTCATTGTTTAATGGAGAGATACCATGCACAGCAAGATTAAATCACTACTAAGCTAAATTATCTATATTCATTCACACACATGTAATTTAAGAGCAAACAATAAATATTTAATTCCGAATTTTCACTATAATATTCAAAATGTCAGCTTCCTTTAATAAATAATTTAAACCGCTTACTTCTGTAAAAAAAATCAATGATTAAAATTGTCTTATATTTTTAGTCATTTCTTAATGAATTTCTTCATATTGCATACAAATAAGTTTTATTTCTTGACGATTTTTGAAGCATGTTCAATATTAATATATGACAACATATTTTCCATCTTTTAAACTTAATCGATATCTTAATGTTGATGGAAGTAAATAAATCGGGCTCTTCTGAATCATCGATAGATTTACTTTCAATTTCGGGAAAGTAAAACATTTCAACTAGATCACTTCATCTTCACTACATAATTCCTCAGTATGGTAGCTATTTAAACATTTTTATAAAAACATCAACATTTTTTTCATACCTTAGCGAATCATTTTTACTTCTAATAACTATTTCTGAAATGTCATGTTTTTAAATGATTGTATCCTGAAAAATATGTTGCAGACAATTGAAATAACATTATCTTATTTTTTTTATTTATGCGTATACCCTGTCAAAACAACCCTGCGTACATTGAGGGATGGGTATACTTATAAATGACACTAGTTGTGTATAGTATATATATAGTTATATCGATATGATGTATCCCCTTTATAATAATTACTGACAATAGCCATGAAATCAATGGCTGACAATAGAAAATAGATAATGCCGAAGAAAAGCGGGAAATCCTGTTCTCATAATGGGGGCCGGAAGAAAACGAAGGGGAGGAACGGTTATACCGGATGCAGCAAGGAAAACAATGAGAAGATAATACGGGGGAGGGCGACGGCGATATCGCACGAAATGGGATGTGGCCATATTTAATTGGTAGTTAAACATGGCATGCCATAAATGCGAAAAAAATATATACAGCCATAAATTATTATTTTACGCCGGAGACGAATTGATGCGTGCGGCTTGTTTCGCGAAACGGTTCGGTGCAAAATGCAGCGTGCGTTGCGAATAACAGGATTACACAGGACTTAGGCTAATCCCCGTATTCACCATTAGTGACGCAAGGGACTACCCGCTAACAGTTTGATCAAACACACTTGCATTCGTTTCGTGTTGATTGACACGCCGCACAAATGCTGCGAATCAACTCGTCATAATTGAATAAATTCATCAGGGCTCAGAATCATCCTTGCGGAAAATCCGCATAAAATTTCAATACCATTTTCTATCCACGACATACAAAAATTAAAAGCTTTATTTTAGCATATTATAATTATTTTTATACAAAGCACGAGGTTCACTAAATAATAATCGCATACTAGCATTATTATTTAAATGCAATTTATTGCATTGTCTCTTGGACAGTTACTGGATAATTTCAACATCATTCTCATTACATTAAGATGAATTAGGGAAACAAATTATACAATTAATAAATATTATTTATTTTTATTACCTATCCCTCACGGCGGCTCAAAAACAAACGCATCGTCCGAGGGGGTCTCTCAGATACCCCAAGCATTTCAAGTCAAGATATTAATGAATTCTTCATCAATATCTTCAATCGTGTCATTCGCACTTCGCAATACGTGGCATTTGCACGTTTCACCCGCACTCGGAACATTGTACCGGATGCTAGCGAGAAAAAACATTATTTTTTCGCAATTGCAGACAATAAAGGAGAATGATTATTTATGATATTTATTCTTTAGACTTTTTTAGACAAATACAAAAAGTATGCGACACGTAGGATTATAAGCGTTATTCAAGAAAAATCAAAAACTTGGAGTCCTTTATAGACCTCATCGGCACAGCTAAGTTAAGTGCACGCTAAAGGTCTCTATCCAGAATGTTCAAAAATTAATTTTGTGATACACACACTTGACAGAATAATTAATAATTAAAGAACTTGCAGAATTGACAATCGATGAAATGCTTAAAAATATAATATTCTAGGGATTAGAGAAAGCAAGTGTTAAATTCAATTTAAATAAAAAAAGATTATTATTTTGTTCTGATTTCAAGTAATAGAACCAATCTACAATTTATGTATGTGCGGTTCGACTTTTTTGCACGTTAGTTTTTAGATTAGATTAGAATGTTAGATTCAAAAAATTCAAATCAAATATCAAAATATGCATATTACCAAATAATAAATATGCATCGTCCCAGTTATTTTGCAAACATTAGATTTAGCAATGTATATGTCAGTTCATTTTGTGCCGTATAAGACATTTCTTGGGTAGGGTCAATTTTTTTCCCATCCAGTGGAGCCATCTTTTGTCGATAAAATAAATCGAGAAGTAGTAATCTCCCAATAGTGGGTCGCAGACCACACATTCTTTGCCGGTGCCACCCCTCGTCAGGGCCTCCCCGGGCCTGCGTACATTCAGGGATGTTTTCGCGCGTGGTTGATTTTTAATCCCGGTCCCGATCCGTCCCGTTGTCCCCATCTAATCCTCGATTTTTAATATCCCTCCGATTTCGGGGGTGTGTTGTCAAGAATTCGAGACGAAAAAATAATAGATGAAAATTTGGTTTTGATAAAGAAAAAACACACAATGAAAAAAGAAACATTATGTACTTGCGACAACAAAAAAATAATATTAAAAAAGAAACGCGGGATTACCATTATAATTTAAAAAATATATATCGGCATATGATTCACAGGAAACGGATATAGCCAGCCCGAATTCAGCAAGGGGTGTTTGAATGAAAAATTCAAACATTTAGAGAGGCAACAGTCAAACTATTCTATTGTCATTTAAATTGACAAAATGTCGCCGAGTGGCCCATAATAAATATTTATATTTGCAGACGGAATGAGTGAGGACTTTTCAACCCTCGTTATGAACTTGTTCGACACCCCCGTTTTGTTGATTATTATAGCTGGGGTACTATGATGAAATACTGTATTAAATTATTATATTAGTAAAATTATTACAAATATAAAATGTACTCTAAATTAGATTATTGATACACATGTATTATAATATTAATAAATATCATCATCAAGATCATATGTAAGATGATGTAAAGATGAAAACATTTTATTTAATGTCAATATGATAATAGTATTTATATCTATAAGTATTATAATGCGCAATGATCAGCAGAATTTTTTTGTACTATTAAAGTAATCATTATTCGATCTATTCAGATCAATCAAGAGTTGCATTTATTCAATAACACACTAGCCATCAATAGATGGCGCCACTTTGTATGCATTTTATACGAATGCACCATTGTTAATTAACAGGATTATAACGACTGCACAATTACGAATGGGATATCATATGACAAAATTCCCACACACCCCCACATAAAAAAGAGTTCTTAATAATAAACCCACCCCCCGCGATATGACACCGATATCCCTTATAATAATTCATATTTCATTAAGGGTTCAAAGCCATTATTGTTATCATCAACGCGAAAGTGTGCGAGTTTTTAACACCCCCTTTTTTGTATTTAAATCGTTTGCCACTTTATTTTTATATACACACGTTACAGCAGCAACCCCCCAGCATCGGACAAAGGATTCATTTTATTAGCGCCGAGCCAAATATGAATTTATGATTCGTTATTCCGTTTTAATGAAGTGGTCGACTGCCATTTTTTTTATGTTTGTTTGCGACGCAATTTAAATTATTGACACCGCTCGTCGTTTTTATGCGAATGCGTTGCATCGGAAAAATCAAAAGTTCCACGTGTGGAAATTGTGAAAATTTTCACCGAAATGAATCGAACAGGATCTGTAATTGACTTGTTTCGAACAAAGGGGCTTGAATTTTAATTTAGCAAAAAAAAATATATGTTGCACAATAATATTATCTCGTTATATTTTATATTATTCATCTTTTCGTCTATTGTGCGATAAAACCGAAACGAATTGTTACTAAATATTGAACGGAGTCGTTAGCTTTATTCATTTGACAGTGAATAAAAGCCTTTTCTTATTTTTAAGGGGCGATTTTATATTGTGTGGAGTAATGTGCGAAAATATTTTTCATACGCAACGAGTGCGTAACCGATATGTGATTTGTAATTCTTTTGTTGGGTAGTCACCGCGGGGTTGAAAATTCAAGTGTTCACAAAACACACTCGATTATTTTATATTTATAAAGAAATTATGAGAGAGATGAATTTGGAAAGACAGCTATTTGAAGCAGTGAAAAAATGGAAAAAATGGAGGACCAAGGAAATATTATGCCATTAATTTCATGTAAACTGAAAATTTTAGCGTTTTTAAATCAGTTTGTCAACGATTGCCGTCGAGTTAACAGGTAAAATTTCCACAGTTTTAATATTTTTTCTTTTTTTATCCTTAATAAAAATATCAAGGCCAAAAATTTGCGATTTTTTATGCTATTATTATTCGAAAAGGGATTGAAGCTAAAAGAGATTGAGACCATCTGCAAAATTTACCTTATCAATCATATATTGCGCCTTTAGATTGTCATATTTTTAAATCTTTAGAGGATTTGCTTTTAAATCCAATTTTTACTTCAGTAGAAGACGTAAAAATACACATGGATCCATTATTTGATAAAAAAAACCTCAACAATTTTATTAGAGAGGAATCGAAAAATGATCTGAACTGTGGAGGAAGATTATATCTTACAGAGAATAATTAGTGCTTGTTAAAAAAAATTAAAATTTAATTATAAATAAACAAATTATTATTACTTTCCGTTTTTCATAATATAATAGATATATTGGATGCTAAAGTAAAAGGTTTCAACGATTTCTCAAAGAATTTTTACTTGCGGAAAATCGAAAAAAAAAATATTTTGTCTACATAGATGTGGTAAACACAGAATCCCCGAAGAAGCTAACGAAAATAATGGAAAAAGATAAACAATCTTGATGACTAAATAAAAATATTTTGAGAAAAACGTTTCTGCGTAACTTCATTTAATCGTAAACTCATAATTGGCAGAGGTGTACACAAGGACACACATATTTTGTTGTTGGTGTGGTTATTTTCTTTCAAGAATATTTTTTTACAATAACAACATATATATTTTTGATTAGATTATCCCTAAAACATTAAAATAACGCTAAAGTAAAGCACTGCACTGAAGTCAACTAGTAAATGTGAAGAATGAAAAATTTATAATCCAATAAGCCCATTCATCACGGCGGCTCGAAAATAACAGCGTCGTCCAAAGAGGGCATCTCAGATATCCCGAGCATTTGACATTTTATTTGAAAATGGATTATTCTAAGAATAAAAATAGCTATCCATGATATGCTTCATAATTTGGATTTTATAACTAATCAAATGTCACGTTAATGACAACGCACTCGGCGAAGTCTTGCCGCTGACTGAGCTCTCACAGCACGTGTCACTCGTACGTTTCACTCGCACTCGGCACATTGCATCGGATGCGAGCGAGAAAAACATCGCGCGTGGCCACAGTAGCGAATATTTTTTTCCACAATTGCATACAATAAAGAACAATGATTTTTTTTATAATTTTATTCTTAGATTGTTTAAGACAAAAAAAAAAGTTATTATAAAAAGAATTAGATTTCTATGTATGTATTGATAAGTAATCTTTTATTGGTATATACTAGCGGTAGACATAGTCTTGATAACATTATGTTGCATAGTTAGATAAGATTGGTATACGCATACATGGCGCCGACAGTTAGGTGCAACGAGACAAATTTTTGGCTTAAATTTGGATTGTAAATATTAATTCGATTTTAAATATATTGCTGAAACATCACGGACGAATGGTGCCGGTATCGGATGCAGACGCTGCGTGCCGCGTGCCTCTAATGGCGGTGTGCCGGGCAGTTGGCCGCGTGGCTCGGCGCCCAATGGTGCTCGACTAATGGCCGATTAAAACCCACTTTGGGTAATAAAAGACACGGGCCCGGGCCGGGACTGATCGATTTATCACTTCAGGACGCGGACAGCGGAAAAAAGGAAACCGTCGAGTAAACGATGTTAAAAGGACGCCCGCAATTTATTGGTGTCGTTGTGGCCGACGCCCCATTTGCTGTGCCATCATCTTCTGCAACGGCAAAAAAAAACACACACACACAAAATACATGTGACGATAGTATCGCACCAAATTGAAATCACATTTTATTATAAACAATCTAAAATTTAAATTAAAAAAAAATAACGGAAAATAGAGATTTGGATTTGGCACAGTTTATAAATAAAATATATTTTTATTATGATTAGAAGCGCTGACTGATAAAAAATCCGTCCATTGAAGAAACCGATAAAACAAAATTATATGATAATTAAATATTCGGGATATTCAACTTTTATCATGAATAATATTAACAGTTTCTTTATTCAAAGAATTTTGCGCTTTTAAATATATATGCGGTTATCATATATGTATAGTGTTGTCCCCTTTGTTGGTTCCTGTTTGTTTGTTTTATGATAACGTATCTCATACAATCTTTAAGATCGCGTCGAATTTATATAGCCCGTTCAAAATTATGATCCTTTTATAAGAAAAATGATTTCATAGCGAATTGACAAATTTAAGGCATTCTGTAATTAAAGCAGTTAGTCGTCGTTTTCTTCTTTTTTTTATCATAACGAATCGTTAGAAGTAGGTTTATAATATGTAAAAAAATATAATAAGCAATTTATGGAATATTATAACAAAAAAACAATATTTAATATTTCGATTACCTAAAATGCGTTTAAAATACAATCTTCGTTTATGTGGCAATTTTATTTTATTCAAAACACCACACAAAAAATATATATATGAACTTTCTGGACGGATGGGTAAAAAATGGATCTGTAACAGAAAACACATATTAATAGTAATAATCTATATTTTTATTAGCAAAAATAATAATTATTATATCTACACGAGGGAATTTAGATATCACCCAAATATATAACCTGGCGCATGGATTCAGGGTTGTCTGGGGTATGTAACCCTCGTCAAAAGAAGGTGGATCTACTTGGTAAAGCACTGTATTTGCGTGTTCTTCTTCTTCTGCCAAATGTGAGGACAGGTGCTCTCAGGAACTCTCCGGTAATCAGAGCTATTTATGTTGATATTTTCGATGTAAAGTATCGCCATTTTGTTGATCTGTTATAAGAGATTATATAATTTTATATAACAGAGCAATTAATGACGATATTTGTGTTTATATACATTAGTTATATATTTACATTAATATAATAAAAGCAAAGCAAATTAAATTCTCCTGTTGTTGTTAACCAGAATAGATCGTTTTTTTAGTAACTCTACTTTTAATTTTTCTAATTGGACACAGTATAACTCTGCCGTAACTGTGTGACCAGGTTTTAATAAATCATAATGAATTATACCCGAAATATCCTACCAAACACATAACAAAACTTTTTTCAATGATAATGTTGACAGAGGAGTAGGCATAGGTACCTGTTTTTTTATTTTGGCATTACTGAAAATGACCCATTTCTCATACCCAGTAATAATTCTTCTGAGAAATGAATCTGTTTCGTGTCTGAACAATAAAGATGCACATATTGTTACGCGTTGCTCCAAGGCCGTTGTGGAGAGATCGTGCGGTACTCAAATTCTTTGCCTGTTTATTTCCTCAACCTTTTCAAATGATCCTGCACAGTTGTTATTGGACAGCCAAGGTCATGTGACAATTTTTTCACTGTTTTACGCGGATCAGCTTCCACTAATGAATTTAAGGCGTCGTCGTCGATTTTGAGGGGTCTTTCTGTTTTTGGTATGTCCTTTAACTCCCTATCACCATTTTTGAACTTTTTAAACCATCTTAAGCACTTTTACAGTTTCAAGACGTCTCTATAAATATCGTAAATGGTCTGTGTATTCCGGATTTCGGCTTTAATCACTTATCAAATAAAAACAGCATGAAATACCGCAAATGTGTCTCTTCAATCTCAGGCTTCTGCATTTTTCTACTACAGCAAAGAAAATAAAAAGAATATAAAAATGACAAGAGTAAAAACAGAGCTTCTAAATGATACTAAATACGACGTGCTAACTCAACGGCAACCGGTGACAAACTGGTTTTAAAGTGACGCACTAGGAAGAAATGTCATTTCTTTCCGTTTTACCCATTATATTTAATAGCTTAGACATGACTGATATATTTTTATTATATATTTCAGAATATTCAAGGCAATGCACAAGCCGAAATGGAATTTCCCATAATCTAATATAATTAATTCGAACGACGCAGACTATTAATTTCAAGATTCGCGGATTAATGTATGGATGTATAATGAGGGTGCGCGAATTATAAGCGAGCACGCTTCAGGTTGAGCGCGCGCGGGCACGATGTCGTGCAAGATGCGAATATCAAAACAGTGCAAGTTTCCAACGTTTATTAGGAATTTGATTATTCTTGCGGAATCAAATGCCTGCACGAGAAGCAATCTGCCTGGAAAATTGTTGTCGATGAAAGCAATTATTGCTGCTCCGCTCCACCATCCCCGCCACACGTGGATGTGGCATTCGACGTCGACACGGATACCGTGTAACGTCACTTAATTATCAACGTGGAATATTCCAACGTATATCCATTATATAATACATAATCGAGAGGATTAAAAAAAAACGGAAGCGTTTTATATAGGTTTTTTTTGGCGTCTAATTTTACAGCGTACTCCGGAGGGTCCCGAAATAATTCTCTTAAGCGGATGCGGGATTTTTCCGACATAGTTTAACGGCATTGACCGCTCGTATGTAACAAGCATTCCAGGATTTATGCCGTAATATATGGCTGTTGTTACTCAGTACCCAGGAACATTGAAAATCGTCCCTACCATAAACATTTTCCGCTTCGAAAAATCGAAAAAAAAATGAAAATAAAAAAGGGATGTAAAAGGGTACTCCCTGTACCCGTGTCACTATGTTATATATGCTGTGGGGGTGCGTAAAGGATGCGAAACTGTGAGTGCTCGACTATGCAAAAAAATAATTAAAATGACATCAACGCAATAATAATAAATATTTTTATAAAATTAATCATTATTCATATTCGCTATATATAAAGATAAATAATAATATATTAATACATATTATATATATATTATATTTAAACAAAAAATAAAGGAAATTAAGATCATTTACAGAATAGAATAATTGTATTTTTTTTTTGTATAATAATTTTCACTTTCGATTAGGTTGTTTGTACCGAGACGTTATGTGTTATGAGTAGGTTGTATTTGTATCGTTGTAGATGCCTTTATCTTTTCGTAACACGCAGTCTATACCACTCATGGCTGCTATGGTAATACGGATAAAATATTACTATTTATATGTTTCTCGTTGTTCGTGTTAAGGATAACATCGTATATAAAAATAATATTTCAGGATAACGATGGCTTTTACCGAGCCCCTCCTTTGAGAGCATTAACGTCGTTAACTGAGTACAAAACGAAAATGATGTAATTACGTATTGTTCATTTTCGAAATCGTTCTGGCCACAAAAACTAGAATCAAATGAAATCGGGGCCTGCCATTACTGCCCGGGGGGTATTCCACCCCACAGTATCAACAGCCAAATATTGGATTTTGTTGAAGCAGACTTTTTATTGTTGATTTATCTATAAAATTAATAATTTCAGATATATCTCTAAATGTATATAAATAATGGAAAAGTGTGCGTTTTGAAATTATGCAAATAATATAATAATCCTAGTATGAGTTAATTTGATTTTTATTTGATCTCATTACGTTACACGAAGGGAGCTATTGGTCGGACTAAGGGAAACCCTTAAAGGAAGATAAAAATGGACAGGGTGAACTAAATATGTGTGCATGAAGATATCACAGATGAGTGTGTTTGTTACATGCAAGGTTTTTTTTAAAAAAAACGATAGAATGATATATTTCACTGTATGCTGAAAATCCATCTCACCTCCTTATTTCATATGAAAAATATAAAATGGACCCCCAAATAAATAAAACAATTCAAAAAAAGAAATATTAATATAATACTTAATACAATAACATACGTATATTAACAATTCAAAAGAAAATATTTTGTTTCATATATTTTTTGGTCTTTTTCAGAATCTATCGTTTAAGAATATATCCGGAATTATGTTAATATTTTATTTGTTATCTGATGCTTATTATAGATGTCGAAAAAGTATCTTCAAATATGTTCTGTTGTGCTATAGCGTCTTATAGTGATTTTCTTTCGCTTCACTTTCGTTTTCAGGTTCTTCATAACATCTGAAATATTATCGTCACTTAAGTGCTAATTTACGCATTTCATATTACGTATATTCCGATTAATTAGTACACTTTAAGCCTAAATAAGCAAAGGTTGCCTTATATTGTGAAAATATTTTTAATATGTAACTACATAATTCAATTATTAAAACAATATTTAAGCACAAGAAAATAAAATGGTTTTATAAAAAAAAAAATAATAACATAGCTGTGCTGTTTACCAACGTAATGTTGGTAAAGATAATGGCAAAATCGCCATACGAAAAACAGTAAAACATATGTGAACAACCGCGTCATTCGAAGGGGGTATCTCAGATACCCCGTGCATTTCAACTCAAGATATTGATGAATTCTTCATCGTTTTATTTTTAAATGGATTATTCTGAAAATAAAAATAATTATTCATGATATGCTTTCGACATTTTGGATTTTTTATACAATCAACATGACGCGTAAATGACAACGGTCTTGGAGATGTCGATCTAGCAATGTATAAAGCACTTATCGACGTCTTATCGACGTTTATCTGTCAGTAAAGATTACACTAATCAAACCGACTTCAGTTAAACGAATTGTTCGATTAAAGTTAGACGTGTACGGCTCTGAAATATTTTTAATATTATTTTTAAATATCTAATTTTTACTTTTACTTATTTTTATAAATCATGTCGAGAATGACTTATAAAAATAAGTTACAACGAATGGAATCCTTAAACGAATGGCCTTGTAATTCTATAAGAAAAGAAGAAGTTGCCAAAAGTGGGCTATACTATCGTGGTGATGGTTCTAATGACATTTTAGAATGTGCATACTGCAGAGTCCAGTTATTTCAATGGAAATTGGGCGATGATCCAATTCATGCACATCAATACTTTGCGCCAGAATGTGTATTTGCCAAATCACTGCCAACTATACTAATTGACAGAGCACAACAGCAAGGACTGCGTGAGGGAGACGAAATAGACTAAGGAATTAATATGGTAAGATTTATATATATTTACCAATGCAACGATTTAATATATATTTTGTAATAATTTTTAAAATACGATTTTTGTTTCAGATAAAATTATTTTATAATATTGCATGCTTCACATATGTATATAGAAATAAATTTACTCGTATTCATGGCACTGAGGCCTCCACTATCCTCGATGGTGTTGTTATTTGGTTGGCGCCGACGTCCTGATCACACATCGGCATGGCAAGTCAGCCGGGTTGGTGATTGGATTTTGATAAATCAGGATGATTTGTTATAATTGAATATTGTGGATGTTCCGTGGTGGGTGTCCCGAGTCGCGGGCCCCCGCCACCAGATCGCGATACGCATCGGTTCCCCGCCAAATTGTTTTATAACCTGATTACGCTTTGCGGAAGGTTGGATATTGCCATTTGTGAATAATGCACAACTTCTTCAACTTCATTCGGAGAGACCTGCTATAGACTGCATTATCCTATAGTTAAGAAGAGCATGGCGTAAAAAAATTAACCTTATCTATTAATATTTGATTTTGTTTGTATACAAATATGATATATGCTTTTTCAATTATTTATATTTAACATGAGGCATGCATGTAACAATATATATTCATTACTTTATAGTTATATTTTATTATTATTATTTATGTATCTGATAATAAATGAATTTTAATCAAAAACATTATTTTTTGTAAATTTATTCTTAGTTTAATCTAAAATCCAAAATTTAGCGTAGAAGTATATTTTCATACATCGTTTTTATAATGATTCATACATATACCCGAATCATGTACAGGACAGATTCATACATATACAGGAAAACAACCTGATAAAATAGAACGTTTTTGAGTTGGAGTCGGAGTTGTGGAGTCGGAGTCGTATTAGTGGTAAACATCTGAATCGGAGTCGGAGTCGGATTCGTGTTTTTTTTAACGACTCCACAACCCTCCTAAAAAGTCTAAAGAATAAATATTATAAATAATCATTGATTAAGATTCACTGGCGCAATGTTTTTTCTCGCTTGCATCCTGTACGATGTGCCAAGTGCGAGTTAAACGTATACTTGTGACAGCGGTCCCCAAGCATTAAGACCACTAAATGCATAATTTTATTTCCAGCGGAACCACCAATAGGATTTTTTAGTATTAAATATATTTAGAAAGAAGTGATCAAAGAACACATCAAATGCACGTTGTTAATATAATAAAACTATTAATTTAAGTACTATTATCGTTCTCATTGTCTTATGTATTACTAATTTTTTCTTACTTTTCTTCTAAAAAATTGATTAAAAACCTAAGTTTTAACCGCTTAGACGCCACGGCGTGCAGGCACGGGAAATCGCCTAACCACCAGCGCCACGGCAAACGCTACTGCGAATTTATTTATGAATAAATATAATATTTTTAAATGAAAATTAATTCAGGAACATCTTTTGAAGGCAGTGTGATTGTTAGAATGTCGATATGTTTAGCCATTTCATTTTATTTGAAGTTTATACGGCGTACGGTAAAAATCCCTATTATATGGCTTGGCGATTAAAAGGGTTAATATTTATTATTGTAAACCCTTAAAAAAGAAACCGAGCCATGCAGCGAAAAAAAATGCCAAGCTTTCTTAATAACTATTTTCATTCTTAGAATAATGCGTTTTTTTTTAAAAAGTCAAGATAAAGAATTCAATAATATTTTGACTTGAAATCCTTACATAGTAAATAGACCCCCTTCGGACGAAACGGTTGTTTCGAACCGCCGTGACGATTCGGTTAATAATTGTTATAGCTCATTTATTATTACCTTAATTTCTGAACATAAAATTAATAAAAGTTTGAATTATAAAAAAAAAACAGAAAAAAAATTAGAAGATTTTTATAAAATTTAAAATAATGTCAAACATGTCTCCCTATTAAATACACGGTAGATACGTTCCACCAAAAACCGTGTAAATGTTAAAATTCATACAAAATTAAAAATTGGTTCCTTTAATATTAGAAACTGTGTTATTTTAAACAAGAACAACATTTTCGTATAGAAAATCGTGTAAAAAATGAAAAACCAATTAAAAAACGTTGTTGAAAAAAAAATGAAAAACCAATAATTAAATTAAAATGTTGATATTACTCGTGCATATGCATTTTATTAGGAAATAAACACAATACTAAATAAACCTTTAATTAGTTTTAATTAGAATCTAATGAAGCTGATGGGCTAAAAGACAATTAACACTGGATCGATACTTATATATAGTAGTTATATAGTAGTTTGTCCATAAATGTATGTATGTAGATTATGTTTTATGCTTTCCTCGACCTACGCTAAAATCTTTGGAACCAATTAATCGCGTAACTCGAGGAATCTCTGTATATGAATATTTTGTTTCTGGAAATCGTGTTATTACAAATACATCTTAACTTTTTCCACCAGACGTATTGGCCCAAAAGATTTTTGAGCTAACAACTTGAACTTAATTATTTTTTAAATTTAAAAACCATAAGGTCTTTTATTCAATAGAATGTTAGATAAAACCCTATAGATTATTCTTAATCAATTTCCCAATGTATATCTCTTTTAATTAATTTGAAAAAATGCAATAATTGTAACTCATAGAGTCGACTAAACGTTATCTAAAAATGCATGGATAAACCAAATTTTGGGGTGACGTATTCGCAAATTTGATGACTATGTAAAATTATTTGTTTCACAAGAATATTGACATTAAATTGTTTATCCAAAAACAATATTTCTGATAATAAATTATTTCTAGTCATTGATAATTAGTATATTACCTTAGATTGATAAAGTATGGAATGTCAATGTCATTTATATACATTTTATCCATAAGCTTCTGTTTTAAATTATCGTCGATATTTTAAGTCGCAAATAAATATAAACAAATCATTGTTTTGTTAAATTTTATTTACAAAATATAACAAACCGTATCCCGTTTGAGAGCCACTGTTACGGAAACGAGACGAACGTCGAAATATGTTTATACGGAATTATTCCGAATGACGACGAGGCAAATTTTCGGATTCTCGAATTCTATGTAAAAATCAATTTGATTTATCAGAATTCGTTTATGTACGTATCTCGCAGAGAGCGGGGAGACAATACATTATTATTCATTTCTAGGACAGGGATTCATTATTGGGACCGCGTGCAAAAAATCACTATTTCAAATTTGGAAAAACGACGAATCGAAAGGAGATAAGTGTGGGTCGACAGTGGCGGCACGTGTCGATTGTTTCTGGATTAAGTTGTCACACACAGCCCCCGGGATGGGGTCCGACAGCCGGCTCTTTTAATTATTATGTAAAAATTTGGGGTCAATGGGGGTTGACTAAAATGTCGTAACGGGCGACTAGATACCAATCTCTGAGCACTGTCATCCACACATTGACATATTGAAAAATAAAAAATGAAAATTCATATTTATTAAAAACAACAAAATAATCATTGAATATTCAAATACTAAAATTCTGTCTTACACATACCTTTATTGTGAAAATATAACGAATTGATTTTTTAAGTATATATAATTTGGTTTAAAACGGATTTATGCTAAGATTTATTGATCCTTTCAATAAAAATATCACATGACACAACAATATAATGGCATTATTAAAATAATAATTTGACATGTCAATTGCAATGAAATATTGTAATGCGATATTATGATCTTGTGCAATCGAGCTGACGTCGGGAACGGAAAGGGCTAGGGGGAAATATTTGATTTAATACCGAATGACCCAAATATATCTTACGAACGCAAATCACAATCGAATTACTTTGATTTGAAATAAACAATAAAACAATCCTGAATCAATAATTAAGAAGTAGCTCTTTAAAGATGAATACAATGAAACCCCGCTTTTACGCGTTTGAAGGGACCAATAAAAAAACCTAATTAGAGGGAAAACGTAGATTCGGGGTTAAATAAAAATTAAAAATATATTTTTTATTTAGATAATTACGCAAATCGATTTTGTACATATTTTTGTGCTAGTTTCGATCTTATAAACCCATAATAAAGTTTAGTCTTTTACGTTTTTAATGCTTATAAAGTAGTCTTTAAGGTCCTAGATATGGCTCTTATGCCTTTGGATGGAATAAGTTTACTTCACCAGATAATTCTTCATCGGATAAGTTTTAAGTGGATCTATCTACTATATCATTGATATCCATAACTTCAGTTGTCATCACGTCAACGTCGAGGTCCATGTAATTGAATGATCATCTAGTTAGTATTTTCAATTCCATTTTCTTGTTCCAGCTTTCGTAGTAATAATAATTTTTGTACCAGATTTTTGCGGTAGTAATGTTTAAAAGCACAGATTATTCCCTAAGTCTGCAGATTTACTAGTATAATTTTGGAGGAGAAAAGGCTAACTTCATATTCCTCAATGTTAAACTTGTTAGATGAGCAGGGTATCTATCTATAGAGTAAGATATTTTTTCTTTTCTTTGCTTCCATCAAAGCATCTGAGCATAAAAGTTGTTTTTCAAACAATTTCGAAGTTATCATTTATATTATTGGGTCTATCGGAAAGTTCTGTCAAGATCATGTTAGAGCAAAATCCTTTTTTGATAACATGGTGATTGCAGAAAGGCTTGATTCAGCTCAACAAACCATTTCGGACCATATTCGTAAACTAGGATTGGTGTGGAAATATTCGAGAAGAATTTGAATGATCTAGTCATCATATGCAAATCTCTGCTTGCACGAAAATCGAACCCTTCTTGGACCGGATGATAACTGGGGATGAAAAGTGGATTACCTATGAAAACATCGCAAGGAGAAGAGCATATTCTGAAATCGGAATATCTACCCCCTCCATCTCTAAACTGACGTTGAACTTTTATAAGAGAATGTTGTGTATATGGTGGAACATTCGAGGAATAATATATTTTGAGCTTAATTCTTTATTCATCAACCATACATTTTCAACTACTATTATTTAACATATCTGCGTTATAAATAATTAACATCTACATTGTTACAACAGTATTATAAATAACAATAAAATATGGCTGAGATTTTCCTGGAGATGAATATAAATGTAGATTACCTCTGACGAGCCATCGTGGCAACCATTGCATCTAAATACTCATACGAAAATACAGACCACCACCTCAGAATGCAAAGGGTAATATGTTAAGGAGAGAGGAGAATCTCACAACCCGACCTAGCCGGCCATCAAGTCCAAAAGCCTGTAAGAGGGAGAGGGATGGAGAGACAAGGTCCTGGTGATAGATGGGGCCAGGGGACCTCACGACAAAGAGCATAATCTCTTTCATAAGAAAACTCGGACATTCCCAAAGGAATGTGTGTGATGATTGTTCATTGGAGTCTCAAAACTCATAAGCCAGGTCATCCTTGAGGCAGACGATGAAGAGTTAAAGGAGCCATGTCCCGTGATAAACTGAGACACGTAATGGTCAGGAACAAACCAATGCAGCTTCACTCGAGCTAGTACATTGGGGAAGAACCGGAAAACAGTTCTTACCGTACTCTCAGCATACCAACGGGATTGCCATATCTTTAACGAGAATTTTAACTCTGGTTTCCCTTCAACACGAATAAATCTTTTGCCTTTTACATTTTGAGGTGTTGAAACCGAACGAAAAGCTAAATTGGGAGAGGTACTGTCAGCAATTGGATAAATTACAAACAGCACTCCTAGAAAAGAGGCCGGCATTGTTTAATAGGAAGGACATCATACTACTTCATGATAATGCTAGTCCACATACTGCTTGGGGTCACGTCAGAAATTCGAAGAGGTAGTCTGGGAAATACTGTCGCATCCACCATACTCCCTGGACCTAGCAGCATCCGATTACCACTTGTATCTGTCCTTTTGATTGAAATTTTTTGCAGGGCAAAAAATTCAAAAACAAAGAAAATATCAGACAAGAACTGCTTAAATTTTTGCCTTTAGGGATAAGGCATTTTTTTAAAATGGGATATATAAATTGCCATCACGCTGGCAAGAAGTCATAAATAATGATGGAAATTATATTATTCAGTAAAGTTTATTCAAGGTATGAAAAATGTATTATTTTGTTTTATTCATAAGACAGACAGATCTTTCCGGTAGACCCAATATATTAGTTTTAAACATTTTAAATCGTCGTGCATTAATTTAAATTGTAAATTGTGGGAAATAAAAAAAACCTAAAAGCGGGTACTAAATGTCCTAAAAAAAAAACGTGATTGTAAAAATTGAACGCAAATAGCGGGAAAACATGAATTCCCGACACGTAAAAACAGGGTTTCACTGTATTTAAATTTGCTATTTAAATCCCTTGTGTGAAATGAAGTCATCACTTTTGCACCCGCCAGTAGTTCGGTCACATAGTAATATTTTGAATACCCGCGCGGGTCGTTATCTGGACAGGGTTGCCACCCTGCGAAATCTGTCACCGGCTTTATTGGTCACGTGCGCGGGCGCGTGCGCAAAAAACGTTTAATGCGCAGGTCACGTGCGCGCCGCGCGTCCAGCTCCGCCGACACTTCGCCATTATACAGGGCACTTTTTTAGCGGGGAAAAAATAAAATCTCCATTTTTTCGCACCACTAACGGCTTTTTATTGTTCCATTGTTGTTATTATTGTTATTTTTTTGTATTGTCGGCCTAGAAATGCAATATTGTCATTTGTCTGATGGCGGATGTTGCTGTGAAAGGCCACACAGCTAAATTATCAGCAATAAAACACAATGCGAAAAAGTGGCAGATAATAGTATTTTTTTAATATGGGAACTATATATGTAAAGCAAAAAAATGCATACATGTAATAAAATATCCAATTTACGCGGACGATGCAAGTTGTATATCTTTAGATTAATTTTTAATATGCATATTATTGTTAAAAATTAAACATAGTCATGGAATGAAAGTAAATGAACAAGAAAGAGGAGCTAAATTTCATTGAAAGAGTACATTAAGAGGTAAACAAACGGAGTATTTGTTTTTAATCTCTTCTAACTTTTTTACACGATAGATACGTTTTACTAAAAACTGTGTTATTATAAAAAAATAACACAATATGGTGTAGAAAATCTCGCAAAAATGTAATAATAAAAATATAATATATAATAATAAAGGCATCATAAATGACAAAATTCTGGTCCATATTCTATAATTGTTTCTGGGAATTGTGTTAAAACAAAATAATTTGTGTAAAAATTACTGTCAACCCTGTTTTTAAGCGCGCTTTTTTCGTGCGTTTTTTTTAGTATGACTTTTTTATGTTATTATTATCTTTTTTATGTTTTTATTATATAAAAAAAATGTAAAAAAGTAAGAAATTTGTTGATTATTTTGCCGTAAGTTTACCTGCATGTTCAAATGTAGTATTTATTAATACATAAGTATTGCATCAGTCAATTACATTAAATATGTATTGTACTATATCAGTGATGGATAATCTTTTTGATAAATGGGTCGAATTTTTGTTTATTTTTTTTAGATATTTTTTAAATATAATGCTTGTCAATGGCGTCAATTAGAAAGCGGGAGGAGGGTTATGGGATATTCATTTGCAAATCTTTACTGAAGATGGCACAAATGCACATTAAATCATTTAACCAATTTATATTTAAAAAAAATTATAAAAGCTATTGTATTTTTTATTCGAAAAGCTCTTTTTTTCTTTTAATATATTTACTGTGTTATTTATATTTAATCAAGTAAGGAAAGGAAATAAATTCAAATTTGGTGTTCAAAGTAGTTTTTAACTAAAATTCAGTTTTTTGATAAGCTCAATTTAATATTATTCATTATTAAAACAATATTTATTTGTAAGAATTTTTTTATATTCGCATATTAGGCATTGAAAATCTACTATTATTCCAAAATCAGCTTATATAAATGTGTATTATTTTAATATATGATTAGAAAATAAATATAGTGTTTATTTTATTGAATCATCAAAGGGGATGTTTTAAGGCGCATTGTAATTATTAAAATAAAACGCTAACATTTTTCGCTATAATTGGTTCCGGTTCTGATTGAGACGTCATTGCAATAATCCACCGCCACGTGGTTAAAACGTGTTCTTAATCCGCGACCAATTGTACCAAATAATGCACCAGTGTCACGGATTTCATGCGAGGGTTATCAGTGTTTCAAAGGAAGAGCCAATTGGGGATGACGGGTGATAAAAAAAAATGCGTTCTTATTTTCAATAACGCATTGTTTTATTGAGTTTTCTGCCGAGGAGATGAATCAGCGTCGAATAAAACTCAGACATCAAAGGTTCTTTTGATGGGTGATTGTCACCCTAAGTGCGAATGGTATTCCAATCAAAGGAAACAATGTGGAACAAAGGCAATAAGCAATTCGGGGGATAGGTGGTCACACATCACCCCAACTATGTGTCCCTCGTAGCGTAATATGTTATATAACAATATTTGATTGTGATATTACATTAATTTATTACAATACGTGTAATACCGGCGGTCAGCATGTGGGGTCTCTGGGATTACGCAGGCTTAAAATTATGTCTCACGACACAATACGACGAATGGATATCCGAAGGCCAGAAATATTCACAAGAACTTTTTTTTAACGGGCCGATGAGCTAATAGAGCATCGATTACGCCTCAAAGAGTAGCCGCTGGTCAGCCAAAGGATCCAAAGATCCGTGGGTGTGTTTGTTCCTAATGTCCACTGTTGTTTGGACAGGTCACAAAGGTGCCGAAAGCCTGTAATTGGCAGGTATTTGCACCCCTCGTGTGCAGGAACGATGTGTGAATTTTATCTCTATGGATACTGCAGGGGTGGGTTTACTTGATATCAAATTTAATAAAATAAAATATAAAATTATAAGATATCGATTTGCATTATACGAAAATAAAATAAATATTATTAGGCCCCTTAACGATCATTTGCGCGTCCTAGACCTAGGCCAATATAGCTTTATGTAAATCATGTGTTAACATGAATAAAAGAATATACTCTATACTCTGCATACTTACATGAATTAAGAAACGATAATAATGGTATGTCATATTATACCTAGCATGTTGCCTATCATGCTCCAAAGTTTTTAACAATTTTGTGACTCGAAGAAAGAAATTATGCCAATTCTTAATAAGTAAAAATTAAAATACAAGCTTATTTTTTTGACACAATGTGGTTACAAGGTTTATCTTTCTTGCACGATGTATTTAACAGTTATAATATTTAAATAAAATAAAATATTAGATCATTATGTATAATTATAACAAAATTAAAGCATTCAAATGTAACATAGTTATGGTAAAAGCATGATCAAGTAAGTTAAGATGTAACTGCATCGCATAAAAAATATGCAGATTTTTTTTCCCCTTAAAAATTAGTCTAAAAAGAGATATCATAGATTTTAAATTATTGGTAAAAAAGCTTTCTTTGTTTTCTTCGATGTGTTTAATAAATATAAAATCAGTACTAAAACAAATGCAAAAGGAGATAATTGGGATACGCTGTAATTCAGATTTGAAGACAAAATTCGGTAAATTTACTTGAACTTTAAAATACTCGAAAATTCGTATATGTAATTAATATATGTGAGTAGTTAGTTTTATTCAATTATGAAAGGAGTCTCCTGTCAGATCCAAATTTACTGTCATTCGTAATGGGTCAGTTTTGAAAGTAATTACTCCGAACAAAGAGAGTAAGAAAGATAGTAGCAAGTAAAAATGTAAAGTGTCAGGAAGAAAACATAATTATTTACATTGCTTTCATCTTTTTCTCTATTCTTTTCGAAATAAATCTATGTCCTATGACAGGTTTTCTTGTTTTTACGACCAATATAAACTTAAACCTTGTTTATTTTGTCCTTGTCAACTTTTGAGTTTGACACGCTTACATTTTAATGTAAGAAGAAAAACTGTATATAACAAAAATATACGGTCGGCCCTCCTATAGAGATTTCTCTAAATCGCTGCTTTTTACAAAATCCTTGTCAATCAAAGATCAATGACCTTTATTTCGCTCTAGATTTACGAAATATCTAAATTGACAATAAAAATATTAGAATTTTGTATAAAGCAGCGATTTACAGAAAACGTTATAGGAGGGTTGACTATTAAAATATGAAAAGAATCTAGAATTTTTAACTCTCCCTGATGAATTCTTCATAGATTTTTTTTAAGATCGATTTAAGAATAAAAATAGTTATTCATGATAAGGTTCATAATTTGATAGTTATTTTAGATTTTTAACTAATTAATATGACGCGTAAATTACTACGTTCTCGGAGATGTCTCGCCGCAGACTGAGCTCTCGCAGCACTTGTCACTTGCAATTGCCATATCGTACCGGATGTGAGCGAAAATAAGCCCGTTTTTACGTACCCGGAATTCACGTTTTACTGCTGTTTGTGTTCAATAATTACAATCTCATTTTATTTTTGGTTTTTAACCTTAAATCTACGTTTTACTCCAATTACGTTCTTTTGATCAATCTCTTCAGAAATGTAAAAACGCGGTTTCATTGTATTAATTATTTAGGAAAATGATTATTTATGATATTTATACTTTTTTAGACAAATACAGAATTATTCTAGAAAATATCACGAACTTGGGGTTTCCTAATATACCCCATCGGCACGGTCAAAGTTAATATACTGTTAATTCTGAACATTAATAACACGGACACAGTATTCTTTAAATGATTATATTTGTCTTAAGTTAGGTAAAACCCACAATTTCTAAATTAAAATTTTCTAAGCTGCAAGACATGTCATCAGAAAAAATAAATAAACGTAAACTCCGTCCCTGCTCTGTTATAGAGACATCTCAAGCGCAAGCATGCGCCTAAATACGTCAAACAAAAGCAACAATGATATAAAATGGTGTCGCCATTAGCTTTGGTGTCTGAAGAATGCATTCATTTATCGCATTGTGTGCAAACTTTAGGCAAAGCTGTCCTCGAGCGCAGTCGGCACGGCACAATGCCACAAGAAGAGGCGACACTGCACAAATAAACAGCGTTCAAAGATGCCGCTGGAGGTGTCCACGGACCCCAATATCGATTACAAGACGCTTTGTCGCTTCTCTTTGACAATTTCTCACAAAGCACCCACCGTGCACTTATTTATTGCCCAAATCTGACCCAGAAACGATCACCATTTGAATATTTCTTAGGCAATTTGTATCCGAGATTATTTTCGCATCCATTATAAACAGTCACAACAAAAGTCCCCTTATCCACTGGACCATATTAGAATAAATCTTGAATAGCCACATAAGATTGCTCTTCAGATTCATACAAAAAAAATATATATATAATACATTAGAGTGTCATTCATTTATTACACGTACGTTAAGAAAAATATATTTAAATTTTACGAATTGTTGAAATAATCTGGATTTCATATCCCGCTGAGCGAGTGAGGTAATTTTTTTAACTCATAAATGTATTAAATCCTTTATGTAGCAGAGGACAATGCGAAATACATTTTTTTTTCTATAACAATGGGTCGAGATTTAGGGTGGAATATAAAAAAACCGCAATTCGTTTTCATTTCGCGATATGAATAAAAAAATGAGTACAAGACCTGAGTAATATCGTCGATTCAGCTTTTCTTATTTTCAATTTCCCCTTCCATAGCGCTATTGTCTGTATTTCTTAAAAATATGATCATACATAATATTGGATGTATAAAATCATTTGAAATATGTACCAACATTCAAATGCGATTTATTTAGAGATCGAATACAAAATCACCATCGGATTTTTTTTAAATAAATATTCGCTGTTATTGATTATTTAATATGAAGCATAAGCAATATATTCGGGATGCATATTGGCTGTAAATAAATATATATATTTTTAAATGGCGCAGTTTTAGAAGCGTTGGCGTGTGTACCTTGTATTACAATGGCCGTAATGGCGTAGTTATTGGACCGAAAATTTTAATCTTGCGATGATCGCGGTGAGTCGTATTGTGTATTACGGTCGCAGCGGTTGGATATATGTACATATATATAGACATATGTATGTATATATGGCGACTATTTCAGTCCATTGTTGTCGGCCTTAATGCCGGCAAAACCGACCATGTCAAACGCGTTGTCTGCACCGCAACGTGAAAATTCAATTGCATCATTTAGCAAAAATCGACTTTTGCGAATCACTCATAAAATATTTGCCATCGACTAATCATCAAATAAAATATTATAATAAAATAAAATATATAAATTGCTTGATTTATTCTATGGATACAATTTTTTTTAATAAAAAATAACATATGCTTTGATAAACACCTATAAGTTTATAAGAAAGAATCTCATGCATGGTTGAAAAATTCTCAGTGAATAAGCCAAGAAAGGATAGGACCTAGGGGTCTGATAAGCTTATATCCATAGAAAAAATATTATTCGAAATCAAAGCGGCGTAAATTAATAAAACAATATAATACATCCACGAAATAACAGACACGAACATAAATATATATATAATACGTTTTTTTCTTCATAGAGAATAATTCATCTTTCGAAAAACATCGTCATTATTTAACTTTCGTATATACGCGGATGTATTCGAAAGAATTTGCGAAAAAATCCCACCGAAGAATTTACATAATGTGCTTTCGGTTATATTTGCATTACATTTTTTTTTATTCCCGTAAAAGAGATAGTTTTAAAACGGAAAAGGCCATAAAGCATATTTAAATTCCGAGCGGAAGCTCCGGAAACAGGAAACCAGCCCCCGTGAACATAAATAAATTCCGAACAAAAGCCAGAAAAGCAAAAGCTCAATAATGTGATTCATTTCGGTATGCAAAAATAAGACGTAAAAAATAATATCGAAATCGCAAAGCTGTAACAATGTATCATAGGAAGTCGTTAAGAGCAATAAATCCCATTAAAATAATTGGGTCAAAGTGTATTAATTTTATATTATATTTTCGAGTCATAACATAAATGTAGACGTGATTCAATTATAATCAGAGATGTATAACATTTCAACGACCGTTTCTGAAAATGTTACTTGCTGAAAGAAATAAAAATATAACCACACGGTTGTAAAACTTTGGATCGTAACGGTTATACGGAACATCTTCTCCTATACATATGTACCAGGATGTACTCATTTTACATAAAAATGCGGGGTTTTTAAGATCGTAAAATGAGATAGTTCATTTTTATTGCGGGGATGCAATCTTTGTACTTTGATGAAATATTTTGCAAGGATTCCTTGCGGTAAAATCAAAATTTACTAATATTGGTTCCGATGATTATTATTATTTTATTTTATAGACACATGAACTTCTATAAAGAAACTAGCATCACACTGCACCGTGACCTTGATTAGTACGGTATTCTACAACACGCTTTAAATATAACACGGTTTAGAAAAAACGATTCTATTAAAAATGAATTAACATGTCTCATGCGTTTGAAATGTGGTGTTACCGAAGAGTTTTGAAGATTCCATGGATAGAACACGTCAAGAATTCCATGGACAGGACACCCATAGAACATGAAAAAATGAGCACTTCATTCGTGGACCAAAGTATCGCCTTCTGCAGAACATCATGGAAGATAAAGTAGAGCGTAAACGATGTTTTGGAATAAAGAAGCTGTCGTGGTTTCGTAACATTCGTAACTGGATCAAATTGGGAGCTCCAGAATTATTCCAGGTCGCCAAAAACAGACAATTATATAAAGAAAAACAAGGACAAGTATATCCACAATATATAAGGCACATAAAATCATGCCATCATAAAATATTATATTTGTCATATCGTTGATATGTGATCTAGATGAGAATTTAATAGTCCCACAAGCTTAAAAAAGTCTATGCTTTTTGGAAAAGTTGTGACCATAAGTATTCACTGAAGAAAATGTTGTCCCATCGATAGAAGATGAATACGATAAGGAAATTCACATTTGTCGTAGTAGCGGTGAAAAGGGATTTAATAAGAACGATATTTAAAATATAGAAGAACTATTGGAATATCGTTCTCTTAACTAAGAAAAACTAGTCGAAATGTTTGATGAACCTACCATTGTTAATTACTAAAAAAACAGACGCAGCAGTGAAAAAACAATAAATTTAAGGTTTGGAGTTGAATATGGATTTTTTTGTAGAATATGATCCTTTAAAATGCGAGGTTTTCCAACGAGGTCCAGGTCGACCCGACCTCCTGGGAGTCTATGGAAGTTTGAATTTTTTCAATATTATAATTTTATTTAATTTATTATATAAATAATATTACTGCTTTATTTTCTGGTGGTAAACTATCTTCTTTCTCTACTCTAGTCGGCACCCTCATATCTGAGGATCGTAAAGTTTTTTGATCCGAATCTTCTTGATTATGTCTCTCCACGACCCTATGAATTCTGCATCCTGCATCGCAGCTACTACGGTGGAGCCTGTGGCGATTTTCACTTGGTAGGTCCAGCGAGTGAGCGCTCTGCCCCCTCTCCTGCATCCTTGTACGTTTCCAAGCGCAACGAGCTTCTCCAGGCTATCGTTTCTTCTGGCGAGATGCCCAAAGTATCGAAGAATCCTTTTAAGATATAAGTCGACAGTCGGTCTTCTTTGTCGCTCCCCATTTCTTCTAGGACGGACACGTTTGTGCGTTTAGAGATCCATGGTATTCTCAGCAGACTTCGCCAGCACCAAATTTCAAAGGCGTCAATTTTCTTATTCATATTTTCCTTTATGATCCAGGTTTCTACGCCGTAATTAAAAATTGAGAATACCAAACTCTGGACTAAACGTTTTTTTTGTCTTTTCGGATATCCCCCTGTTTTCCCAATTGCTGATAGCTTTGACATTTTTAGCCATTCCTATTCGCCTCCTTATCTTCAACTGTCAATTTCCGTTACTCTCAAGTACACTAAGGTGCACTATCAATGGTGGTGAAATATCGCGGATTTCTAAAAAAAGAGTTACAGAAATTTTCTCAGTGTACTGCGTGTTGTACAGGCAACAGTTAATTTTAAATAACGCTTTTTTGCTCAATTATCCGAAAATAATGATTTTATGTACTTTATAATAATTTATTTCTTCATACGAAAATTCGTATGCTGTAAAAGACCTCAAAGAACCACCGCATTTACACCAATGCTTGTAGATTAAAGAAAAAAAAATGTAACGGAATCTTTGAAGAAAATTATTTAGTTAAAAGTATTAGGTATCCTATGTAGGAAAAAGGTTAGCATGAAGTTGAACTTCAAGAGAGAATTACAAAAGTGCCAAAAGCAGACAATTCCTTATTACATATTACATTATTGGTTAAATCCCAAAAACACTCAAGGGCCTTCCGATAATAAAAACCTACAACCGATCTTGAAAAACTTTTTGTGTCGATGAATGATCTATATTACTATTAAGAATTTAAATAAGAGGATGTAATTACGACCGTGTTATAAGACGTCCTAGTATATTTGACATTAAGATATAATTGCGAAAAAATATAATAATAATATATAAAATTATTGATGTCAGATTAACAGATTTTTATTATAATTTAAATCCATTTATTGCCAATATTACTCCATTGTTTTTATGATTATTTTATCTCACCTATAAACACAATCGAGATATATCATTCTAAGATGATAATAAAATTAATCTCTTTAGAGTCTAAAGAGCTTAATTTTAATTCTAAAGTTTAGACACAACGAAATCCACTATGAGTCTCCTCAAAAAAAGTACTCAAACCACCATTGAGTAATGCACAGAGCCCAGGATGCCAAAATATCTGTATATTTGTACCACTGTGTAATTGGAAAGTTTTATTACATTACGAAAATCTGTATTTTATAATCAAAAGTCAATAACGACCAAGTATTCTTTATTAACGAACAGCTCGTCATTTCATCACATCAACTGTATGTGGATAAGAGAACCTTGGTATATCAAAACATCGATACTACGATTACTAACTTGTGCACCAAAATGAGTATCGATTATTTATACGTCACGGATAGTTTATTTAAATACAGAGCATGGTTAAAAATACGTTTCAACATATTTGGCACATGATCAAATATTTATAATGATCTAGTTTTCAAAATTATCTAGTAGTGTCATTATTGATACCGTTATCACCGGGGGCGTAGCTCAGATGGTAGAGCGCTCGCTTAGCATGTGAGAGGTACCGGGATCGATGCCCGGCGCCTCCAATCGAATTTTTTTTTCGAATTTTTACAAATATCTTTTTAATCTCCAATAATAGAACAGTTTTATTATGACTTTAAAAGCATATTCTAATAGTAACGGTGATATACAATATAATTTTAATTAAAAACATTTAAATTGTGATAGTGCGTAATATTTTCATTTAATAAATAATTGAAATGAATTATATTCATGGGATTAAAATATTAATATGAAATATTGCTTTTGTTTGTATTCCATGGAATAATTTTAATCTACTTTGCGTATTGTTTAGAATCTCAACTTTCTTTGGTCGTCTTTGCAAGTTATGCATTGGCCGTCAACATTCGGTCGACGTAAATAAAAATTAATTCTATTAAATAATCCAATCATAATAATATTTGAAATAAATAATTAAGCTATCCTATTTAAATTGATGCTATTAATTTTAAAACATCAATGAAATATACACGAAATCATAAGGAAAACGATTTTATTTATGAATAATTTGAGTAATAGTTGAATATTAATATTTTATTAATAAAAACAATGGTTACTAACACCTATTTCACGCTAAAATTGACTTATATCTCATAAAGATGCTGTGGGATAGCCGGGTTGATAAATATTTATGCAGGAATTAAGACAGAAGCTAGATGAGGAGCCATAGAAGAAGTGAAAGATGGAGACGGAGAGATGAGGCCCGCCGAGATTAATTTTAACCATCTGGCGTGAAAGCATGTTTCTTATTCAACGGCCTACGAAAGTTTTTGCACAAGCGGGGAGGATCTTTTGACATTGATAATTTTTTTAAAGATTTAATTAATAATTTACCAAATAAAATGCGTAAATGTTTTGCAATAGCCGCGCGCAATCGGATGATGCTATCATTTTCCGGTGACATTTTTTTACATCATCGTTTATTAAATTTACCTGATGAACATCCCTCGCTTATAATGCTTCGTTAATTTCTGAGCCAAAGTTGCAAACAATACGCTGGGAGTACAAATATTTGTTTTGCGATTAAATTTTCACTCGTTAACTGTACAGATTTCATTGAAAACAATAAATTAAACATGATAATTAATAAAATTAATTTTTGCGCAGTAGCAAATATGACTTGTCGTGGATCAATAAAATTTGTATATTTGTACAAGTGTACGAAAAACTACGTTTAACACGATAAGATTATAAAAAATGTCAGCATAAAAAATCAGTTATATATTATATATATTATTAATATGTTTTTATTAGAGAAATCTAATAAAAACATATCATAGGGGGTCAGAGTACATATTTTTTATCAGATTTATGTGCGTGTTTTCTCGTACGTATGTACATATAATACATTTTAATTGATTACATAACAATATACAATGAAGCCAAGGTGATGTAGTGAAAGTATCATATAAATAGCGGTCGTTTAAACTGGATTGGTGTAGGTTATTGTTGGGAAAACAATTATTTTTGTAACAACTGGTACCTGGGGGCGTAGCTCAGATGGTAGAGCGCTCGCTTAGCATGTGAGAGGTACCGGGATCGATGCCGGCGCCTCCATACCTCTATTTTTTCTGAAATTATAATTATTTGTTCTTTTGCCAAGACACCGAGTCGTTGCCACAATAGTCTACCTTGTTAGACAGTCCCGTTCTTTCGCAGATGAGCTCTTCATAGCCAGGTTAAATGTGACGGAATAAGGTAGGATGAGGACCCCTGCCATTGTTAAGGCGCCGCGACGCCGAATTAGGCGCCCATCGTCTCGCGGTTGGCTGCCTGAAGGACCATTCGCCTTGGGCTAGCCTTAATTAGCCTATGGATGTGCGCGCGCAATCCGCCCACCGACAATGTCTTCATATTAACCATTGTTATAATGTATTAATTAATAATTATATATAATATTCGTATTTTATTTATTTATTTGACGATTGGCATTGACATTATAATTAATTACGAAGCGCCAACTATTCATATTTTTTTTAAATACTGGTCTAACTTATCTCAGTCGCCATTAACCCATCTGTTACGGTGGCTTGAAAACAACCGAGTCGTCCGAAGGGGTCTCTCAGGGACCCCAAGCATTTCAAGTCAAGATAATGATGAATTGTTTAGTGATTTTTTTAAATCAATTATTCTAAACATAAGAAATACGAGAACAAGAATAAAAATAAATACTCATAATTTGTCGGCATTATCTCGCAGCACGTGTCACTCGTGGCAAGAGTAGTGAATATTGTTGTTATTATTTTTTTCGCAATTGCAGACAATAGAAGACAATGATTATTTATTCTTTAGACCTTTATAGACAATTATAAAAAGTTTGTGACATATAGGATTTATATTACAAGAGTTATTCGAGAAAAATCAAAAACTTGGAGTCCCATATAGATCGTCACAGCTAGGTCAAATTGCATTATCATAACAGATCGTTATTACCGGGGTTTCAAACCGTTATTTTTTAAGATTCCGTTTCGGTTCAATTTAAAAAAATAACGAATTTTGGGTTTTTGTTCAGCTCAGAGTGATTATTTTTAAATATTTTAATCGGGGTTTCGAATTTGAAGTGAATCGAACTTAAATCTCTAAAAAAACATTTTTATGGTCGAAATGAAAACCGGAGCTGAACCGAAATGAAATAATGAGTTTATTATCCATTTTTAATACAAATAAAAATAATAAAATATCAATCGGAGCTAAAATCTAAAAAACCTGTTATATTTTCGAAACAAAAATTGAAGCCGAACCGATATATTTTTTTTAAATTAAACAATAACGAAAAATAACGGTTCGGTGCCCTTGTTAACTAACCTTAACACTGGTTATATAATAATACAATAAATACGCTGTATAATACATCGTTTTTAATGTACCATCGATAAAATCTATGAATCGGGGTAAAATGAATCACGGGAACATAGTTTTAAGACGATAGTCCAATGAAATTTTTGGGTGTTTATCCGGAACTATCCAAATTGAACAATTCATGAGGAAAAACTAAGGTTTAGACTGATATATTTCGGTTCAGTTTAAAAAAAAATATCAGTTCTGGTTTTTGTTCCGGAAAACGATTTTTTATTGCTTTTATTTGCATTAAAAATGTATAATAAACCGATATGAACCGTTATTTCATTTCAGTTTAGCTCAAGAATTGTTTTGACATAAAAAATGGTTTTTAGCGGTTTTTGGATGGCTATTTATTTCTGGTTCAAATAAAAACATTTAAAAAATAATCATTTGGAGCTTAACATAAAATATTTTTTAAATCGAACCAGAACGAAATCCAGAAAAAACAACAAATACAATAACGTATTCGTTGCTTTCGTAATTAATTAATTTTCAGCCAAGGTTTTATATACAAATAGGGCGATTGTTCTTATTTATTAATAGTTAAATTCTCGATAATTGACTGAAAACTGTTTTTTTTTAATATAAGCCAAAACTCAAAAAATAAGTATAATAAAGCCATTGAAATTGGCTTAAGATGTTGTGAAAAATGAATGATTGGGTATGATACGACTTTTGACATATTTTTATATTGATAATATTTTTTATGCCGATTATTGACATACATAAATTGCCTTCGTCATCGTCCTCATATATTGGATTAAATTATCTGTAATATTAGCATCGGATTATAATTAAATTGTTTATATTATATATGTATATTACACTAGAGGGACTTAAAAATAAAAGATGATGGTATATGCATTCATAAAAAATAGTATACGGCAAGCAGCACTCAACCAGCAAGCCCTCAAATAAGCTGCTCATTTCGTCCTCGGAGGGCCCTTCAAGGATACGATGGTGTAATGAAAGTAAAACCCAACACAAGTTGAGGCCCTCGAGAGGACGAGGAGGTCCCAAGGACGTCGGGAGTGCGTCTCGCATGCCAGGACCTCCTGGAGCGGAACAGCCACTGTCGTCATGGAGCCGGGGAGGAAAGGGGGCGGGGGGAGATCCGATCTCGCATGCACTCTGCGATTTTTTTAAATTTATTTCTACGTGGATTTTTTTCCCAATCCTTTATCGCTTCCAAATCTTGAGTCTCGTACGTTTTTTTTGCATCCACGGAGCTTTGAGGTCTCGCATGTGTTGATACGAAGGCATTAGTTTCATTACGCCCCTGTGATTTTTCTTGAATTCACTATACCGCCTCCAAACAAACGTGGCCAAGCGGAAAAACATCTGCGGTCTTTTTTCAAATCGCGTTTTATTAGATGGCAAGAATGGCAACTGTTGAGAGAAACGGATTTATTTATATAACGTGTGTATAAAAACAATATTTATTTATTTAAATACAGAACCTTTGCTTGGTTATATATAAATATGTTTATCATTTTTTTTAAATTATTTACCATTGCGAAATTTTAATTTAAGTTATGTTCTAGTCTTCCCTAGCTTGCGGAGTTCATGAGGAGTGTTTTATGTTTTCGTATTGGATAGAAAAATGCAATAAGCCGCAGTGAATGTGGCCAAAATCAAATCTGCACACCGTAGAAAAACGTTTTTTCAGCAAACACGCCATTTTGTCCCCGGGGCAAAATTGCAATTGGGTTGCAAAAGAGTGGCCGTTTTATTTCACGAGCGAGTGCTAATGTTCCCCGGGGCCAACTCGGGTACCGATGGGGGAAGCCCCGGCCCCGACCGCTATTGCGGATATAAAAGAATAATATAAATATGCATAATTGTTGTTAATAAATAAACACGAAACCCGTAGAATGTTGCAGCGCTAAATTTAGTCGCGTAGCTAAGGAAAATGGCGTGTATACATTTTTTATTATCGTTTTTTTCTTCGGTTGTTTTTCCTCCCCTCGTTTCAACTTTAATATTTTTCCTGCATTTTATGACCGCAAATGAAAACCGTTTTGCTTCTTTTCGTGATATAAAAATAGTACTTTTACGGCGGCATACAAATATACACAGCGAAAGCGGCAAACGTCGCAATTTTTAATAATAAGCGCGGAAATGTCGTTTTACTTCGGCAGAAATATGATTTGCGTCGCCCACCCCCACATTGCGTCGAGTTGAACAATTCGGTCGCGCAAGATTGATGGCGGAAAGGGTGCTAGGCGCAAATTGCATGCGCCCACAGATATATTTGCAGAGGGAATGCGCTGGCGCTCTTGGGCGCGGCAAGGGGTGAAAGAATAAGGGCAGCAGCCCCCTTGTTAACTAGCCCAGCTCGCTCCGATGAACACCTCTGTTATTATTTGTCGGCAAACTGATGCACCGCCAAATATTCCCACTGCACCAATACACCGATACCAATGGGGCGGAGGAGGGCGGCCAAGTCACGATCGATGACATTTGTCCTAATGGAGTGAGACCGTTGAGATGATAAAGTGTATGAATTTCATCACTCGTAATAACGATATCAATAAATCTATTACTTTAACAAAGACAATAATTATCAACAATTGTGCAAAAACCCAAAATGATAAAAACGATAACATCAAATATATGTGGAATAATGAAAAATACTACGATTACTTCGAAAGGCTGGTAAGGCCCAAACACTCAGCGAGCGAGTGTCTCGTTACTGGCAAATGATAATGATGATGATGATATGTGGAACAATAAATAAACTACTATTACGATTAGATTGGATTTTTTTGATGTACCAAAGTGCGACTCCATAAATGAAGAGTTCCGTCTATCTATTAACGATTTTCTTATATCAGTTAGAATAGTAGATTAAGTAGAACTAAGAGATTCGAACCCCTATTGGTAGATTAACTCCAGTAAATTCTTAACAGAAATTAAAACTGAATTATGTCTATTACAACTGATAATTTCTTCTTGTTTACTACGTCCCTATTTTTATTCTTGGTTGACTGAGGTTATAAATAACATCCGCATTACTCATACGTTAAAAATTCGAACACGAAAGTTAGAATTAAAGAAAAAAATACTTTCTTCATAAGATAACTATCTAACCCGTGTTATTGACTTTATTTTGTATCAAGATAAAGTTACTTCATATATCACATCCAGAATCTATATTTTTTTGCAGAAATTAATCAAATCGTCATCTTCATTACAGAGGGTTTAAGCGTTAAATAATTACTGTAATCGGGGGGCGCGGTCTATACTGACAGATTGTGCGGTGCACACAGGCGCCAGAAGATTAGGTGCCCCAAAGGCGGCAAGACCAGAGAAATTTTGAAAGTATTAAAAATTAATACAAGATCAATTATAATTTCCCATTTATTAATCATAAGATGTTTTTTTATTCTAGCGAGGGGTGTATAGGGGCCCAATTAAAGACACTGTAGGCGTCACTGACTGTAATGTCAGTTCATTAAAGAAATAACAATTTGATTGATGGGTTTAATCAAAGATGTGACATTAGGTTGGTGGTAAATTGTGTGAGAAAAAACTGATGTTTACCAATAAAATATTCTTCAATCCTTCCGCGCCCTTTCTGTTCCATCATGGAAGGAAAAGTATTGAAAAAATACTGTAACATTGAGAGGATCGATCATTCTTGGACCAAAGTATCGCTTTCTGAATACCGTGGAATGGACCGTGGAGGAAAAAATAGAAGGGTAGAAAGATGATGTCGTGGAAGAAAGTCCAATAGATCGCCCACGTCCCAAAACTGCCAGGGTACATGACCTTAATGATTTTTTTTCTGTGTGCAGCTGGTACGATATCTGTTGAATCTAGATTTTTTAAATTTTTTTTATTGATTTGTTAATAGTAATCATATTTTTATGCCAGTGTTTTTTCTCTAATCTTCAGCGATTTTGTATTTATTTTCTAAATATGGTCAAAAGTTAATCCTTTCACGTTTTTTTTATTTTCGGGAATAGAAAGAGGTCGCAGCTACCCATGTCCGGCAAATACGGAAGCTGGAGTATAATAATGGTGAGGTTTTAGGTTCACATTTTACATTTTTACAACATTTTCGAAATTCGACTTATATAGCGACTTATAGAGCCCGGAAAAAAATCGCATTATATAGTTATTTGACATTTATCAATTTTTAATTAAATAAATCGACTATCAGCGCCTTATAGAAGACTAGTGGCATACAAAATTTGGGGTTAGGTTAGATTTTTTTAATATATTTGTAAAATGAACGAAATCAATACATCAAACATTTTTCCATTAATATATTTTATATGACCTTGTTTTATTTTTAGTTTGTTCACGCCTGTTATAACTTGCTGTCAACCAAAGGGCATTGGCTTTTATTTTATGCAGCAATGTATTACATATTTACAAAATATGTAATTTAAGCATTTTATAGAAAACGGACATCTAAAAGCGCACTATAATGGGAAATCCCGCACACGCCATTCTAGAGCAGGGAGCGCTATAGGAGGGTTGACTGTATATTAAACTATTCGATTTTAGATGTAAAAAAAACAGCAATACTGAACTCATATTATATTATTGCATAGTTTATGGGAAATTTGCTCAGTAAGTTGCTTTACACGTTAAATTATATTTTTAAAAAATGAAGTAGTATTCAAATGTTAGTAGAATTGGTCCATTCTAAGAACAAGTGCTTATAATGTTTTCCGATAATGAATTTATCTGAATACTTTGAAGTAAATAATGATGGTTGAACCGTAAAAATATTTTAATGCTTTAATTTATCCTCAGTTATTACTTTATCTTTATATAATTCTTCAATACCAATATTATTTAAATTATCTATAGTAAAACCTCCATTATTCTTTACCTTTTAATTGTAATTTTAATAATACATCATAAAAAATCATCCTTTTTCAGTTGTTTTTATTCAGATCATGAGCCGATTTGCAGATTAATAAATCTTTGGGCAGTATTAAAAATTATTATATATAATTATTATTATATCAGTTGCTAAACCTGACATGTACATAGTACGCGTGCAATATCGATGTAAACGCGTTGTCATTGGATTCATATGAGATACCCCAGGATATTTATCCCCGAACTGAATCAACATCACGCGACAGGACGAGTGACACAATTGTACATCTTTTTGTCAAACAACAGATGGCATCGACAATGTCGCCATCCCGCAATTCCTGTTTGTTTGCTTATTTAAATTTAAAAGGACAAAGAAGAACGGCCGCACCCTGAAATGCATCAAAGTTAAGAGTAGTCCATGTTGATGGTCATAAATAATAAATAATACATAGGTATTAATGAAAATATATTAAATAATGAATTTTTAAGTTAGGGATATAGTAAAATTTCATAAATGATTCATGATTGAATTCGATGAAGATCTCTAGCCGTGGCCCTAACGAAGAGCGTTCTCATCAGCGTGAAGGGCCCCACGCGGGGTGTGGCCCCATTGTCCCGAGCTGGGTGCTCCTACAAAAAGAAACACCGATCGGCCGTCAATAGCCGAAGGCCTTTTCGCCTGAGAAACTCCCTGAGCCATAATAGAGGAGTACCGGGACGCCATTGTCCCCGGGGAACGCACTGTTTACGCAGGCGGTAAACGTTTTGTTTGCACTTTTATTACGACAACAATTAAACGCCAATATGCGACATGTGTGCAGACTTGCGACTGAGACGCATGTGCCTTGCAATTCATTGATTTTTTTTCAATTCAGAATGTATTCATTGAAAAAATATAACGCTTCTTCTTAATCGATATTTTCTACAAAATGCTAACATTTTCAGGGTCAAATTACATATTTCGTAAATATATAATAAATTGCAAAGCGAAAAAAGTGTCAATTCTCTTTGGTTGACAAGGGATTTTGTAGAAAACAGCGATTAAGAAGAAGCGTTATAGGAGGGCTGACTGTATATACATTTTTTTAGGGATATTTCACTGAAAGTATTTCTTGAGTAAATCTGGGGATGGGAATAATCAGGGTTTTTTTGTAATGATGCACACAGTGGATCAATTTTTACACGGTATTTTCCATTTCATTAACTTAAATATTATAATTTTTGTTTATTGTTATTATGATTATTTAATTCACGTTTTCCAGTTATTTGCGTTCAATTTTTCCAATCCCGTTATATTTTAGTAAGTTTTCTAAGCCCGAATTACGTTTTACCTCTAATTATGTTTTTTTATCAGTTCCTTCAAAAACGTAAAAACAGAGTTTCATTGTATATTTAGCTTAAAATATCCTAATCATACTAATTTATTTCAAGACAAAATTCTCATATTAAATGTAATATATTTTTACGATAAATATGATAACTAAATATTTTGTTTTAGAAGTATAGATAATAAGGCATAATTCATATTTTTTGTGGTACTATTTTCCCTGACGTATTTTGACATTATAGATATTTGATCCCTACTTAATTGTAGGCTGTTCAAAAATTTGACAAGGCGATGTTTTACTTAAAAAATGTAAAACGTGGAAATAAATTTGTACAAAATAATATCATTCTGATGTTTAAGCTTCCGTATCCGCCTTATAAGAATAACCTGCGACTTCTTCCTATTCGTGAAGATGAAAAATAAACATTAAAACGCGACCTTTTGTTAATACACCTAGGTCTCATATAACACGGGCATATGGTTCCACAAAAACGTCGTGTGATACAAATCCGTGTTATACGAGGTTTAAAGTTCAAAAAAAATATCGAAGTTAGATAATATTATTTATTTTATAAATAAATAATCGAAACAATTTTCATTTACGTATTTATTGAAAAAAAAACATTAACAACATATAATATATCATTCATTCATCATCGCTATCACTTAAAATTCCATATGTTCGACTTTTTTTCTAGATCGGTTGTGTTTTTATCATCTGGATAATTTT
>JAGXCT010035168.1:79544-112768 GCA_022495035.1 Philopotamus ludificatus
ACGCCAAGAACAACATTAGTTGGCTACGTAATCCAGGTGCAGGTTGACCCACTATTATGTATGAAAATGTTGATAAAAATAAATATCGGCTCTATTCTTATTTTTTTCCACCGTTAAAAAAATGTATCCGTCCAATCAAACCCGGTTAATCGAAGCTCTTCCGTATCGCCCTCGTGAAAAAAAATATATATAGAAAAATGTTACATTTGGGAAGGAGAGCTCTAGTCCATCGCATTATGGGTTATCCTAAAATGATTTATCGGCTGGGAGCAAATGACACGTGAAATCGGCACGAATGGGCATGAGTTATGAGTGATTCAGCCTATATAATTTGATACATGAAACTGCCGATGCCTAATGACCATGCCGGCCCTGGTTGCAACTGGCATTCGAGACTGACAGCCCTGTATCGCCATGACTTATTGCCGCAGTATCTATCTATCTATCCGCGGACAGATTCAATACATTGATCAATCAACCGGGACGAAAATTAAAATGGTCTAAAAAAACCTTAATATTATTAAATATATATAAAACAAAGCATAATTATAAAATAAATATTAATGACATTCATCATTAATAAATCATTTTAAATTTATAATAATAATATATTATTAAACCAGAGACATCTATTAATAAAATTAAATAACATTTAAAAATAATGCAATATTTTAATTAAAACATATAAATTATTATTGTAATTTGTTTTATTGTATTTCAATGTGATAACAATATTATACTTTATTTTTGTTTTACGAAGTATAGCATCATCTATCTGTTTGTATTGAAATACATGTAATTGATAGTAATTTAGCTTGTATTCAAACCATTTATTAATATGTTCTTATACATATTATTGATAGATGTCGGTACAGTATTGATTTAAATTTTATTTAATAAAATATTTTTCGTATAAAATTGATTAGGATTGATATAAATGAATGGAATTCGTCTTAGAAAAATTTTGTAACAATATGAATTATATGAATAAAAATGTTCGTGATTGCGATCTGAGAAAAAATGTGATTGAGGCCGGTTGTTTACCTGATGGACGACACCTGAGGCCGGACCGCCCGAGGGCAGAGCAGTCGATAGCCTCATTGTCCCTCGGAACAGCGGCCGCCTATTATTTTAATTGGACAATGTGCCTAATTAGCATATTCAATCTCTCTTATTTATAGCCACCGCCATTCTCGGGGCCCCGAGTATGATGAAACACAATATAATATATACGTAGCACGTGATTTTTATTGCCGTGTTATATGTAACATCTAATAATACCAAAAAAAACACCGATTTTATTTGTCTCATTAATCGAAATTGATTTCAATTAATCATTGCGTATCTGGATCTGGAGCCGTGTAAAAAAAAGCCTATTACCGAGAGAGTACTTAACATTGTGAAAACGATGAACATTGGAATCTCTATTAGTGATTAACATATAAGCGATGGGATTAAAGGTCATTAGATCTGTCAATCATTTGTAGCTTTTTTTATTATCAAATATTCGACCGATCGTGATTACGAGACGAGGTGCATCGTTTAACGGCGCCTTTTTTATGCGTTCGATTGCGAAACGCTCGATTTTATTGTTTTAAAATTGGATGTGCAATTTCTCGCAATTTGTCACGGCGTGTGGACGTGATCGACGAGAAAATGATGATCACGTGCCGACACTTTTGATCGGGGCCGCTCCCGAGCGATGCTGAAAATTGCGATTGTCGCTAAATGTGACCGATGATAATGGATGGGATTCCGTGATAATGGAAGGCGACGATGATGACGGGTATCCGACGCATTCCGGATCGATACGTGTTATCCGAAGCACATTTTATAATAAAAATAATTTAAAATCAAATTATTCAGCAAAATAAATTCTATATCGCCCGAACTCAATCAGATACGTGTCCCGATTCACATTGTCACATCGGGGAATGGCGGAGGAGTGTCACGCATTCACCCCGTGCGATCATCGCCGTCCTCATCATCATCGTCGCCAATCATCATTGTGTGATTGGGTGCACGTACCGTACGAAAATTGTAAGAAAATCGCGCGATACTACACATTTCTCGGCGTGATTGGGTGTAATCATTTCTAGATTGAATCGTATTGTCGTCGTGTCATAATGGCGGACAGGTTGTTAGGATCTATTTTGTGGAACACATTTATTCCCAACATCTTGCATATGTACGTGTCTGCAAAACGGAAAGCCTGTAATTGTCTATTACAGCTCTCGACTGATGCCCTATTGCGTTTGTGCGACCTTTAAATGGGATTTATATCAACGATTTCTAATAAAATCCAACATTATAATTTAAAGGTAAAAAATCAATATATTAGGTGTATTAAAAAGTCATGTCGTATTTTCAAAGGGTAGTTTTAGAATCAGTTGCTTTTAGTCATTTGACGTGTTATTTTATAGTGTGCTTGTCGAGGCACGTCTTCGTCTGTGTTCAATACTAAAAAAAAATTTAACTCGATCCAGTCGCAATTGACGAATTTGTTCCTTCAGAAGACCATTTGCGAAACTGCATACTCTTCCAGTTTCCTCCAATAAAAACGAAACTATCGCTACAATAAATATTTACGACATTTATGGAGACGTATTAGATATCAAAAAAATTCATCGCTGGACAGAAATATCTGAACTGAAAATCTTTGCTGAAGTGGACGACCCTGTACAGTAAATAAAGCCGCCATTACATCTGAAAATGAAAAAAACTTACTTTAACTATCAAAGATCTGTCAAATATAACCGACACAAAGTGGTCAATCACTCAGAAGTGTTTTAAATAATGGGAAAGATTAGAAAAGGAGGAGTTTTAGGAGAAAACCTTTCTCCTCCACGATAATGCGCGTCCCCATGTCGCAGATTTGTCTCTGAAAAAATGGATGACTTGGGTTTAACGGCTTTACTGTATTCTGCTTACTCGCCAGACTTAGCCCCTTCAGACTACCATTGATTTCGTTCTATAAAACACTTTTTTTAAAAATAAATCATTCCAAACAGAAAGTGAAGTGAAATCAGCCATTTCTATTTTTTTAATTCCAAGTCAGCAGAATTTTTCATAAAAGGTATTTTAGATTGACATATATAATGTAATGGTAATTATTTTTTGTAAAAATAAATCCATAAATGTGTAAAAAAATGAATTTGAATTTTATTGAAAAAATACGACAGGACTTTTTACTACCCCTAATATATTCAGTTGTCGATTTGCGACGGAGTTAAATCCCGCCACCTAAGTCAAACATCATACTAAAAAAAAGGAAAATAGTAGACATAGAACAGTGACAGGGGCTCGAACCGTTATTTATTCGTTACGGTCTTTGGTCACGGTTCAATTAAAAAATATTTATCGGTTCGGTTTTCGGTCCGGGAAAATATCGCTTAATTTTGGTTATCAAAAAGATATTTTCTACTATAATCAATAATAAATGAATTGATACAGATTTTTATGCGGACGACATAGACATTGTGGCCAGATCTCTGGCGGCTCTCAAGGATGCATTCAAGCGAATAATGAGAGCGGCAATTGCCATGGCAATGAGGATCAACGACTCCAAGTCAAAATACATATCCCGAAGACGAACCCCTGAGAGTCAAAGAGTACAGCTTTGAGGCAGTCCAAGATATTTCCATATCTTGGCTAATTATTACGAATAACTATGAAACCAATTTGGAAGTATGAAGAAGAACCATGCTAGGAAACCAGTGCTACTTTGGACTTTAAAAGCATATACGGTCAAGATTCCTCCCAAAGAAGACCAAAGGCAAGAAGTCCTAACATACGGATCTGATGGATGGATCCACTAGAAGGTGAAGCGATGTAGCGGCAGACCGGTTGTACAATAGAGCTGTTGCGTCTATGATGATGATGACGATGATGAACAGAGGCATCCAACTGGTGGGAAATTCCCTTTATGGAGGAATTCTAGAGTTCCAGGGGGTGAGTCTCTGAATTCCCTGGGTTCATTTAAAGAAGAGTTTTCATTTTGTTTCCTACTTGAAACAACTACAAAGGCTACAGATTTTAGGAAAATTTTAGGAAAAGTTTTAATTTTATTTTAGTCACTAGCTAAGGCATTGAAAAACATTGCCAGACATATTATCAATGATTTTGAATAAAAAATTCTAATTATGAAATTTATGAAACGACTTCACGACTTTTTAAGTAGTTATGCATTGACACGGATAAAGTTCATCATCTACTTATTTTCCATACAAATATTCGATAGCTTTCAAGAGGAAACATAACTGCGCGAGTATTTGATCTTAGAAATGAGCTTAATTTTTTTTTTATGTTCAAGGGAAGTTAGACTTCTCAGTCTGGCTATTTAATTATTTGTCGTATGAGTACAGAATACATAGTATATATAGACATAACAATCGTATAATAATAAATAATAATAATATTAATAACAATAATCGATAATAATAATAATAATATAATCTATAATTATAATAATAATATAATCTATAGTCTGGCTAAATAATAAGGAATGGATTATGCGCCTTGCCTATTTAGTAGATATTTTTAATGAGCAGTTGAATAAACTGAATCCTCAGATGCAATGTTTCGAGAACTTTTATGAGCAAGATAGAAAATTGAAAAAGTAAAGCTTTAACCGTTAAAATATTCTAATGTTTAAAACATTCTCATTAAATCTTGTTGATAATGACAAAGACAAGATCTTATTCTAGGCAACCATACAAAATTTGGGATTAGATTTTGACCTGTATTTGCGCGGGAATTATTTTCATATTTATAAAATATGTAACCTGACCTTCAAAATTTAGCGTTTGGTAGAAAACCGTGAAAACGCAATCTAGAAGGAAGTACTATAAGGGATGATGATGATGATGATGATTTCGTATGGCTTTTACTTTGCCATTCTTCGCATGCTCGTCGTTGTTGGAGTTTCCTCCTCCATTTCGGAGCACGCCAAGAACAACATTAGTTGGCTACGTAATCCAGGTGCAGGTTGACCCACTAGCTTTCCGGAGGGGCAGGCCCCTCTTTGGAGCCAGCAGGCTAACATTGCACGCCTTAGCGATAGTCTAAAGCAAGCCACCAGGTGCAGCATTGTTTCCATCCATTGTGCAAGTTTCCTCGTTGCCGCTACAGTGGGACTTAAGGACGGGCGAGTTTGTAGGAAGCGGATATGTGATGAGGGAAACGGCTCAAGGAACTATCCCGGCATTTGCCTTTGGATGACTAGGGAGCCGGGTCAACCTAGCCCGGGATAGTCGCATCTCTACATTGTCTCACACGTCGCTCTATACCGGGGAGCCCTATAGGAGAACTGACTAATCAATGCAAATATTTTATAAGAAAAATGTTAAAATCTACAACAATATAGCAATTATATTGATCAGAGAACTACAAACATTAGGTTGGGTCATAAATAACTTACAAAATTATAATAATCTATTACGTATTCACCACTGTTAAATAACAATATAAACTTCTCCCATCTAATTGGCAACTTGTCGATCCCCTTCTCATAAAATTTGATGGATTTGGACAGAAAGAAAGTATCGAGGGCTGAATTGACTTGTTCATCATTATTATAAGATTTTCCATTCAAAAAAATCTGCAAGGAATATAAAAGGTGGTAGTCCGTAGGAGGAAGATCTGGGGAGTAGGTTGGATGTGGAAACACTGAGCTTGAGAACTTGAGCTCCAGAATTTTTTCTTGAGTCATTTTTGCCGTTTGTGGTCTGGCTTATAGTGTAACAGGATAACGCCTTTCCGATTGACGAGTGCAGAACGCTTTTCTAGTAGATTTTCATGAACTCTTTGGAGCTGCTGAACGTATGTATAGTTGCGATTCATCAACTCGTGGTGGGTTATTCCTCGACGATCCCACCATACATACAATAAAGTTTTATTGCCATGAATATTGGCTTTAGGGTCTGTTTAGAGTGGTTGATCCTTACCAACCATTGCCTTTTGCGCACAAAATATTCATATGTCTATCTATTGAAAACAAAAATCCCCTTGTCGGGTGACACACTACGAGTAAATCCAAGCAATAAAAACTGTCTACCTGAATCGGAAGCTATTTATGACTCAACCTAATATATTTTTAATAAATAAAATTATATATTAGCTATTTTTTTTCTGATTTTTTATCACCGATTTGATTTATAAAATAATTATCATTTGTAATTTAATTAAAAGATAAAAGCTTAATTTAATATGTTATCGGAGAATATACTCGAAGCAGAGTCGTTGACTTTGATCGTTCAGCAAATCAAGTCTTCCCGTTCACCTCACATTTGAAACAAGTATCTCGAAACAATTAAAGAGTTAATTGATATATGAGCAGGCCGCGTCGGGACTGTTCTGTCCCGAGAAAGACGCGTTTATTGGCGTCTGTAAAACGGTTGTAAAATCGCATAGCCGGACGACTGGACGATTTACGACCGACTTGTTCCAAGCTGGCAGTAATTGACAATCGATGATGCTCGCGCCTATTGTTTATGGGGGATAATCACAAGAGGGGGAGGCGGTAGGGGATTGACCACCTGAGGGGCCACGGTGGCGTCATTTTATGGTTTACAGTGGAAAATAGCAAAATCGCATATCGACAACGACTGATATCGTGTTTAATAGAACGAAGACTAGATTTTTTTATTGTGTGGTTGATTTGATAATATCAGCTATTTTTTTTAAGAACACTTGGCTAATATTGTTAAAATGACGAACTGAGGGTTGAATAAAAAATCATTTAAAAATGATTGAATATACAAATATTCAAAAGCTTTCAAAGCTCAATTCTAATATCGAGGATTGTTCGGGGTATACCGAAAAAATCAAAAAACATTTATACAGTTTTTTCAAGTTATTAAGATACATCGGTGAGTTTATATGAGTTTCTCACACTTACTTTTCTCTTTGGTTAGTAACGGTGAAATAACCGACAGGATCGATGTTCCCGACGGTTAAATAAACTATTAAACATAATAATTGAATAAGGATTATTAATTTTCGCACAGAGCTGATTGAAGACGATATTGTTATAGACAGAAATAATGAGTTTTATCTAAAAAACGTTAATACCGACGATTTAGCACTATTCTGAAAATACATTAACACTAAGATTTATAGGTAATTTGAGTATCGACTAACCCCATAACTAAGGTGACCATCATTCTAATCTGTTATTAACCCTTTGTACTCCACTGTCCATACGTATTGGACAGCTATTTTTTACCACAGCTCCACTGTCCACAAAGTGTGGACATTTCTTCTTTTAACTGGTTTTAGCATTTCCTGATGGTTTTTTTACCTATTGTTTCAGGAAATGCGTCCCAGAAGAGGTAATAAATTACTTTTCTTTGAATTGAAACCATTCACTGTTTCTGGAATGTAAGGGAAAAAATATGTTGGGTGAAGGTATAATGTACACTTTCTCGTTCATACTAGTATCTGTTTGAACCGTTACAGAGGATTATATTTGTGAGGTGTTTCAATATGTTTGGATTACACGTAATTTTTTACATCCTGTGTGCTTATAGATAATTATATATAGTTGTAAATAGGTTAATTTGTAACAATTATAGCCCAGAAATTATCTCGAGCTAGGAAGATCTCCACTGTCAATGCATTTGAAAGAAATGATGATGAATACATGAGTAAATTGGATGAGATATTAGAACGACTGGAGTTATCTGAAGAAAAACATGTCATTGGGTCAGATTCCAAAATAAAAACCGAAATTAGCAGTTGGGAGAAAAATTGCATTTAGAAAAAAAAAGATACGTTGCATTAGCTTGAGAGATAAACGTATTATAACAATGCCAAAATGAAGTATACATCATCATCCCGAGAAGTGAGAAGGAGAGTCCGAAGATCTCAACCTACTACCCAACCTGAACTTATTAGAAAGCCTATTGTAATTAATAATGCTAAAAAAATATGGGTGGGGTAGACACGGCTGACCAATATGCGACGTCGTATTGTTTTATGAGAAAAACTCTGAAATGGTGGAGGAAATTTTTTTTTTGGGGGATGGAAACATCCATTGTAAATTCTTATATATTATATACCGAATGCGAGAAAAAAGAAGGTAGAAAACCCCTAAGCCATAAGAAATTTCGACAGAGATTGTTGATGGAAATTTTTTCAAATCCGAAATCCAAAATTTTCGAAATCCAAACCGGCGCGTGCATCAACAAGTGATCAGGAACAGAGATTGGATGGTGTTCCCGTTTCATATATGATGCCACAAAATACAAAGACTGTTTGGTATGTTCTGATCGCAATACAAATGAAAAAGAAGAAGAACAACATTTTTTTGCGATACGTGCGAGCGAAAACCATCTCTTCATCCTGGAGAATGCGTTTTAAAAATATATCACAATTAAAAACAAAAAAACCTTTAGAACAAAAAAAAAAAACCTGTTTTACCCACTTTTTACAAAATTATCAATTATTTGAGAAAATGTACAAACTTTTTGAAAAAACCTTTGGAGTGCAAAGGGTTAAAGAAATACATTTATTACATGATTCACTGACATATTTACATACGCTTTTAATATAATTATATCGGAATTAACCACTTGTGTGATTTGCCCGAATACAATTCGGGTAGGTATTTTGCTGACACAGTGATTTGCCCGAACTGGATTAGGGCACATCGTACACGAAACTTTTTATAGTGATTTGCCCGAATCCAGCTCGGGTCATTCTCCCACCAGTCTAATTAATAAAACAGGAATAAACACGTGAAAATAAACGTTTTATTTAGTCATATTTTTTTAAAGAACAAATTTGTTTCAGTATATTTGGCGTTGATTTTAAATAGGAATAAAATTCTTGGCTCGATTTCTGAAAATTTACTTTTGTAAGAAGCATGGTTTTGAGAACTTCGACTTTCAATTGTGTCTTTTCGCTCATCCATAACTTATTCATAAGGGAAGAGAGCGTTTCAACGTCCATTACACTTTGAATTTCTTCCCATTTAGGTAGTTTGGTTAAATTCGCACATTGAAATGATTTTAATTCTTTAAAGAACATAGTCCACTGCTACAAACATTCTTTCAGTCCACTGCTCAAACATTAAATTATGAACGGAGTGAAAAAGAAACAGAGTACTTTGTTGCAAGACCGAATTGTATTTAAGTTCATTTAATCCGTTTTATTTTGAAATTGTTATTGGGGTTTAGTCTCTTTCTGAAAAAGGGCCATTTTGGTGTCCGGAAGCTGTGTCTAGGAATAGTAGGCCAGGCTAGCTAAATACGGGACAGTTCTGTTCAAACCGGACGTATGGTCAGCTTACCCATAACAAACTATCGTTAAGATTACCACTACGAATCAGATTCTAAGTATTCCCACCAGCCCGGTCATAAAATCATCAGGTAAAGCCTTGAAATTATTACAAAAGCAATTTTAATTGTAATATGTTATACGGAATGGCGGCGCACTTCTCTTTGGGCGAGGTACTTTCGTCTTCTATTACTGTTTCGTACTGAATTTATGACTTTGCACAATATAATACCAGCGTATAAACTGCATATTAAAATTCGTGTATGCTGCGAAATCGTAAAAGTGTAAAGACGAGGCATTCATTAATTTTTTTATGCTGTATGATAAATATATAATAATCTATTTTATATAAATACTGAATTAATTTACATATTTTATTTTAACTACCGGAAAGCAATTCAATAATATTCATATGACGGAATAAATAAAACTAAAGATCAAGAATATGACGGTTCATATTAAATTTTCATGTGGTTGCAAAAAGCAATAGCTCTGCTTACCGGAGAGATTCCTAGATCTGTATTTATTACACTTGATACAAAAAAAATACAATATTAGTCAGTAGATATTAATGACATAAAATATTCGAACACCCGAATATAAAATATGTATGTTTAAAAAAATTAGCATGCAGATTATTTTTTCATGAAATATGTAGACGATATTTTTGACTTATAATAAATCTAAAAAAATCCCACAATACCTTTCACTAATTTAGGTTTCTTTGTCTGATCGGGTAGCCCATCATGGCCAAAAGTGTACGAGAGTATTGGGCTCTTACCATTTTACTCTTCTTTTAATAATTAATTTCATACGTATTTCTCATATCTTATAAATATTGATAAATTATACATATTAAATTAAAATGAAATTTTTCGCTGTCATTCTCGGTGCAGCCACAGTGTCGGCATAATGGTCGCACTGTAGCTCGCTAGTGAGTTTGTGGCGCTCTAGTGGTTAACAGCTTTTTAAAGAAAAACATGGAAAACAGTAGAACTACGACCACATTAAATAAAAACAGGAAATCGTAAACCGTTTTTATATACCCGTGTTTTTTAGTTAAATGCTTTTTTTCAATAAATGAAAAAGTATAATAAGAAACGTAAAATAAACAAGTATATATAGAAAAATAAATGTAAAGACAAAGTGTTATATCCAAGGCAGAAGAAAGGAAGTAGTGAAAAAGCATAGGAAATATAAAAAATACAGAAAGCTATCTTAAAAGGTTGATAAACCAAACACAGAAGCAAAGAAGCCGTTAGAAGATTTTATATTATGTATATAGATTAGGTATAGGAAAAAAAGAAGAGAAGCAAGCTAATAATTGCTAAGAAGTTGATGACTTTTTAACTGTTTAAAGCTAAGTTGAAGATGATTATTTTAAAATGGAATGTAAGGGGTCTTAGTTAAATTAATTATATTATCTACTTTTCTTTTTTTAGTGGGAAGTAAAACTATTTTAGTTAAGAGAATTTCACGGAAGAATTGGGAGTATTTAGAGTCATAGTTGGATTTACATTTGTAAACTTATGGAGAATATCGTAGAATTTGAGGACGGATAATGGCCGTATAAATAAGCTTTTTAATTTTAAAGAAAGGACACTACTATTGCATATAAGAAGACGAAGCAGCGCTTTACTTTTATTGATTTTCTTAATTACGGATTCTACATGGGGTCTCCCTGAAAACTTTTTATTGAAGGTGACTCAAAAGTACTTCGCCTCGGAATTTCAAGAAATACGGGTATTTTTAATGTAAGGTTAGTTTTTAAATTAGGCGGATTTGGTATTTTTTTTTTCAAAGAAGATTGCTTGTGTTTTTGAAGGGTTGATTTGTATTAACCATTTTTCACACCATAGTTGTTTAATTAAATTTGCAATCGGCTAATCGGCATATAGCACAAAGAGGGTATTTTTTTTATTTTTTGGAATAGGAGTTTATGGAGAAGTTAGACTCAAATTTTACTTTAAAGGATTTTACTTGTTAAAGGCTCGAGTGAATTCTAAAAAAAATGCACCGGAAGAGTGTTTAAAATGAAGACCTTTTCCGATAAATTCAGAAACACGAAGAAGCTAGCGAAGAGTGGAGTGACCTGATCGAAAGCCATGCTGTTCATCGGGAAGTACCTTGAGATCTGATCTTCATTTAAATAGTATATTGTTAATTATTTTTCAAGAAGTTTAATTTTAGTTTTACGTAGCCCTTTCTAGTTAGTCATGATATTCAAATAAGATTTTATCATTTATAATTATTTTTAAATATTTTGTAGGTAGATGTAAGAAACTACCGGAAAAATGGATATCGAGTCAGACTCGATATAGAACCGCAAAGGATAATAATAAATAAATTTGAATAAAACACAAATTTCCTATTGAATATATTTGAAATGTTATATGTCTTCCAAATAATATATCCAAATTAATTTAATCAACATTTTTTGCAATAAATCATACAGGATTAAACTAAAAGTTAATTTTAAGTAATGCAGAAATTCATTGTCGACTGAAGAAGAGGATGAGAAAAAGTAATGTTAAATTCCACGAATACTGTAAGTTAGAATGTACGTCCTTTTCCTAAAAAATGTAATTCTTGAGTAGATAGAAATATTTAAAAATGTATAATTTTGTTCATTAATAAGCCTTTTTATCAAGTACAGCACGCACCACGAAAGTGAATAACATAAAGACTTAATGAGTCCTAAATGTAGTAGTTTAGTGCACATGTGCATTATATTGCATTCTCTTGACATTTACACACGCTTGTAAATAACAATAAAAGGAAAATAAAATTTACATTAAATGAAAACACACACACGCGCATCTCTCCGTATAATACGGCTATTATAATGATAATGTACTCGAACTAAACCCGCCGCTATTGTAAAATGGAGGAGAACAAGGCGAATTGAAACAAAGCTCAATAAACAACACACAACAAGTAGAATCGCAAATAAAAACTTCGTGTCCAATTTTTGTGCGATTTTTTTTGATTTATATATAGGTTATTAGGTCTCGTCCGGCCCAGAGTCCCGCGTAGCCTATAAAACATAAAAATGTTTCAATTTGAAATTGTTCCAGTCCGTATCGAACGTGTGGCTGTAAAAAGTCGTCGCTTGTTCTACAGCATGTTAACATCTTCCCACACACCTTCGTTATTAGCACATAATGTGTGCGTGGCGCTTTCAATTTCGAACGTGTATGGTATGAATTGCGTACGTGAGCAGAAATATCGCATTTTATTGCAAAAGTGACCAATAAATAATATCGCTATTGCATTGCAACGAATATATTTTTTTAATAATTAATAAATATATATATACTTATTATATTTTAAAAACGTGCATTTAAATAATAGCATTAAACTAGCTCTAATTTTTAGAAATAGATATAATCTTTGACTTGCCGAAAACAAATATATGCGAAGAATTATGTATCAAATTTTTTGATGTTTTTAATTGTGATTGTCTGAAGAATATCGCTGATTAAAAATGGGTCTTAATTTATACAAATCTTTGAGCATTCCAGTCAAAAAAAAATCCAATTACATTCCGATATATAGAAAAAAACATCTATAGATCATTAAACTGCAGACTGATGCATTCCTCGTTGATATATTCACCTTTTTGCGACCCTCGTAATGGATTCCATCGAACGCAAAAGGTCAAATGAACTATTATCTGAGTAGATAATATTACTCGATTTTGATAAAACTTTAGTATCAACAAAAATTAACCAGCATCATATGTATAAAAAAAATATTATTATAATTATTTTAGTTAACCGTGACCGAGTTCAAATTGCAATCGAATGAATAATCCTCAAAGAATTTATATTAATAACAGCAAAATCCGATACAAGAATTTTCAACTGCCGGCGGCTACTCTTTTGGCCACTATTTATAATTATACCTTGAATTAAACAGGGATTCAGAATATTTATTTGACCGTATAACCCCTCCCCTACTGGAGGAGACTAACCACCAGGTTTATCTATGTAAAATTATCGAAATGAAAATCATCCCTCTCCCATACCATTACAATGAATGGCTAGCAACCCTTATAAACAAATCAAACCTCAAAGACTTATCACCACAGAGCCAGTATACACTGGGAAAGAAAACCCTAAACTGTTGACCGATAATTCCTCGATAAGGACCCCTATTTAGTTAATATTTCCCCTGATGTAAGGATTGTTATTGCGCGATAATAACCACTTGCGACTTATTATAAGCATATAACTCATAGAGAGGAGGGAAAAGAATACCGAGGCAAACCTTCTCCTACTTATGCAAATCTTCTTCTACGCCTGGATGGGAGGGTAAAATCCGATACCAACCATGGTAGAATGTAAACTTCCACTGCCAGCATGGCCAAGAGAGGGAAACTCTTTACTAAAATCACATATCAAGATCGCAGTATGGGCACAAAACGGAAGCCCTCACGTCACGCATGAGACTCGGGTTCCTTTGGCCTCGATTTCCATTCGAGAGTATAGTATTGGTAGGTAGAAAATGATGATGATGATATTATTAATTCATTTATTTCTAAAAAATCAGAACTCTATGAGATTAATTGCAGTCAGTTTTGAAGTCCCGGTGAGTTCCACCATTCCACCAACTTAGACGTAAGTCGAAACGGTCGTATGTCAGATTTCATATAAAAAATATTCAACGTAAAAATGATGTATTATGATATCTGTTGTTATTTCGTTGTTATTAGATAGTGTAATTTCTTAAAATTTGATTTTTTTCTGTTCCCGCAAAGTAAAATATCTAAACGCAGAGAAATTTTTCAAAAACTGTAGAAAATGGGGTGTTATTTTTGACGAACAACACCAACATTGAGAGGATGAAAAAGATTAATATTAAGAAGAGTGGAATATTGTATTCAATTAAAGGATTATTTGAAGGAGAAAAATTGAATATTAATAAAAAATACATATACTTTGAGGAAAACAAAAAAAAAAACAAACCAAAAGCCTTTTCTTTATCAATACTCATATATATATATATAAAAAAAAAAATAAAAAACAGAATATCATCAAGATCACATCATGGCCAAAAGTGTACGAGTGTATAGAGTACAGCCCATTTTACTTTTGTCTGTGTTTCTTTTAACTCATACATATTAAAAAGTAAAAAAAAAAAATTAAATATTGCGCGTTAGAGTGGCTGACAGCTTTTAAAAAATAATATAATAAAAATATGTAAATACGAAATAATAGGATAAACCATATTAAGAAAATAAAAAACATAAAAAAATAAAAATTAAATAAATGAAGACTAACGAACCAAGTGTAACCAGACACAGAAGCGAAGAAATCGTTATAACGTTTATTATATCAAAATTAAAGGAACAGAAAAAAAAGAGATAGATAGAGAACCAAGCTAAGGGTTGTAAAGTAGTTAAAATTTAAGATTTTAAATTATTTAAAGCTGAGTTCCAAATGATTTTAACTAATTTGGGAAAAAGAGGTCTGAATTATTATTAGTTGTTAAAGGAAGTAGAATAGTTTTTGGTAGTGGAATTCTATGATAGGATTGGGAGTATATAGGGTCATAGTTAGAGAGGGAGACAATAGATGGGTTTATATTTACGAATTTAGGAAAGTTATCGTAAAAAAGAGTGGCGTATTTTTTAATAAGATCTTTAACCCTTTCAATGCGGCGGGTCTAAAAACGATTCTGCATCTGAGTGCGGCGTCGTTTTGGACCAAATTATTTGCAAACATGTTGATTAGGATATGTTCTTCCATCTCAACTAAAAAAATAAACTCGTTCTCTTTATTTTCGTAATAATAAATCGAACAAAATATCAATTGCTCAAACAGAGATTAAGTGAGAAAAAAAAATGGAATGGACTAAAATCAAAATTGCGAAATGCAATTTTCATACCCCCACATCCGTACACGTATGTGGGAACATAATGTACGTGGAACATCCTTAATTAACCCCTGGAGCCGACATACGTCACCGGGATAATTACTGCGGAGATTTGAATGAGACACTCACGCGCGATATGAATCGTTACTATCCATGTTACATTACATGGTTCCTATAAATCTCTGTGATATGTTGTATATTTTATTGATAGCTGTGTTTATTAGCTGATTTTTAAACAAACACCTCATTACTTAACCTGGCTCCAGCTTACATGTAACGACAAGTTAAAGTTTTAAAGAATCTCGCGCATGTACGACATGCGGCCGCACTCTGGACCACGATTTGTATGCGCATGTACGTCATGCGCCCCGCACTGAAAGGGTTAAGAGGAGGGAATTTAAAGTCCTTTTTGTATATTTTGCGAATAAACCAAGGTGCTTTCGTAATTGTCCGTAGTGTGATATATATTTTGCGATTATTGATCTGAGAAGCGTATTAAATTTGAGGACGGATGATGGCAGTATTAATGAGTATTTTTCAATTATAGCGAAAGGACACTTTTTTGCCTATAATAGGACGAAGGATCGCGTTGCAAATATCATTTTTTTAATAATATAATCTATGTGAGGTCATCGGAGATCGGTTATATGGAATCATTTATTATTTATTCAATTAATTATTCCTGGAAACATTCTGTATAAAATATACGGATTACACAAAATGGTAGTCCCCAGTCATATTGACAGTTGCCATTGGATACACAAGTGATTTATAAACGAGAATACCGCGATCACTATTCAATACTTCAATTGTTCATTCTTCCTTCGGCGCAAAAGGCATCGGCGCATACCGCGGTGTGCGCATGCGCAACAATCACATCCGCGATATCGCCGATCGCGTATTTCCGGGTAAGCCGAAAAAATATACAACAAATACTAATTAAATAACGAAAGCGGAAGCGCCAATCTTGTATTAAAATGACACATGCACACAATTAGCCGCATATGCAACGATTATGAATCCAGCTAAACGTTATTTTGAAATATGTGTTAAATTTTAGTGCCAAACAATTTAAGCGAATGACTTGCACATGCGCACATCAAACAAGATTACACATATTGTTATTAAATCGGATTATATTGCAATATAATGATAATTTATGGAAATGATTATCAATCGCCTAATGCCCTGACTAATTTTCTTCCTATTAGATAACGTGTCGAAACCGATTCGGCGGTGTGTATTAATATATACGCGAGTGTGTGTGTGTGTGTGCTATCATACTTAGAGATGTTATACAAGACCGTGAAAAACGATAAAATTTATTTTGATTTTCCGTTTCTGTAATAAAAAATATATAGTTAATTCGTCGGGCGTTTATGCATTTTCGGGTCTGTAACGCGATTAATTTTAATGTATACATATTTTTTTTAATACAAATTAACGTATCCGATATCGCTCCGTAACGATAATTGATATTTTATGATTGACTTTATGGTTATGGTCGATTTTGGTAAGATCCACCGAAATTATACAAATAATGTGTTTCAGTGTGTATTATTAACAGTCTATTAGGAGAGCTGTATAATTCGATGATGGAGCTTATTAAAAATAAATATATGACACGAATCTATGCTAACGGAATGTTTTCGAAAATATTTTGTACAAATTGTATAATTAATATTATTATTCGGTTAATTATTGTTTCATGCAAAATATTGATAGAAATACAAGTAAATTGTATATGCAGTTAGTTGAATAAATTAATGCAGTTTATATTTAATGGCAAACATATGCATAACTATCATTATCATTTAGGATGATACTGTTAAAAAAAGTTCAAGTATCAACTCGTATTCTTTAAAAAATAATTAAATTAAAATTTTTATATATCCAAAATATAATGTATATTAAATATTTTTAGGCAAAAAATGTTAGAGTTAAAGTCGGAGTTTAGTTTAAAATAATACTGAATACCGTGTTTAATCGAATAATTACTATACGAAAAGGACGGTGCATCGAGTAGTATTTTTTTAAGTGATATGGATGATTTATAATTTAATTTTATATAATAATAATAAGCAATCTTATACATTTATTAATATTAATTAATATATAGTGGTTGCATTTAATTCAGGGTAACACGGTTATCTATTTATTCTTTAAGATAATATTTGTTGCAGTTAATATTTTTTAAAGTGTTTTCGCGAAATTTCCACATCATGTTATTTCATGTATTGTTTTTTAAACTGGGAATTAGGTGAACACCCATTTTTTTATTTCCACGGTATATATTTGAGGAACAATGGAAAATTAAATGATAGAAATAGAAAACCAAGACTTAGTAATAAATAAAATAAAATATGATCACATTTACATATAAATATAAAAATTTATCAACCAAATATGAGAAACACAATTAGTTATAAGCATTAGAGTGTCCTTTAATTATCACATAGTCGCGATACAGTCAAACCTGTTTTTGTGCGGTAGATAGGGACCGTATACATCAAAACGTATAAAAAAATCTTTCAAAAATTCATAAATAGCTATAAAAAATTTGAATGTATTAAAATAATAATGACGAATCTTGACATCTTCGCTAAAGATTTAGAAACGAAAATCCCATAACCCTTCAAACTGTTTTCATATAACGCCACTGACTTGACTCACGAGCTAGCATTAAATAATAATTTAAAAAAAAATACATATGTACTTCTCAAAAAGGTTCACCATCACTGATATAATGCAATACATATGTAATGTAATTTGATGACACAATACTTCTGTAATGTGATAATGAAATCCATTTTAACATACAGGAATATTTACGATAAAAAAAATGAGTTTTTTAAATATACCATAAAAGAATAGCATAGAAAAAGTAGCGAGAAAAAAGACCGCACAAAAACAGGTTTGACTGTACTAAGAATATTTTATTCTAGAGCAACATTTTTCGTTGTTATTAAGGGTTATGTCGGTTTAGTCAGTTAAAATTTTCACGATTATCTTTTACAATGAAATCGACGTTTTTGGCTTTTCGTTAAATCTTCTTCCAATTATTGGAAAATGTCAATCAATGAAATTTTCTAGATTAAAGGGACCCATCATTTTTATTTACTGACGTAACTCTTCATAAGTAATCGTCTGTTAAATATCTGGGTATATTGTTTGATCCTAAGTTAAATTTTAGTTTACACATGGATCGGACGTGTGTATGAGATCATCAAGAATGTTGGGTTTTGTCTTGAGAAATTCTCATCACATACGTAGCACCTTAGTCATACGATTGCTATACGATGCATTGGTTCGGAGCTTGCTTGAATCAGGTTCCATTATATGGGCACCTTATGACCCCTCGAATTCCCTCAGATTAGAGGAGATACATAAAAAATATCTTTACATGAGGGAGTTTGGGTTCTACCCAAGTGTTTACCCCAAAGCATGGGTACAGGGCTGCCTGGGGTATGTAACCCCACGGTTGGTTGGCACAGTACATAACCCCCTTGTACTGTGCGAGTTGCCCTTATGGGCGCCACCTCACTGCCATCGAGCACGTTCGCGTGTGCTTTTTCTTCCGTCAAATGTGAGGACAGGTGCTCTCAGAAACTCTCCGGTAACTAGAGCTATTACTCTACTCAACCACTTGGCCGATTATGTATTTGATGTCAAATATCGCCGTTTCGTTGATATTTTATATGAGATTTTATATTTTTTTCTTTTCTTTATTGGTATTCTCTTCTTTATTGTTGTATGTGTCATTTTTTTGCAAGTTACTATTTTGTTTTTATGCGTGATTGGCGACCAGGGTTGTTCTGTAATGTCAATCACGCATTGTTATATGAAAAATAAATAAATGTTTTATTTAAAAAATAATAATTCTTAAATCGTTGTAAATCAGACACTTGTCTGTAGCATATTAATGATAGTATATCGATTTAATAGAGTATTTCCCACACCGGACATACATATCTCTGGATGTATGGATGGACCGGCGCATCTCGGCCAGGGACAAGAATGAAAGAAGACGGTACGCGCAGGGAATCGGGAATGAGGTCGGATAATAGACGAACAATGGACACAATGGCGATGTAAAGAAACGCTGTTTTCAATAGGGGAATAACTGAATTGTAAAGTGCGAGCGCGGACAAGCATTCCGTCCTTATCCGATATGAATTATTAAATTGGACCGAAAATAACACCTGTCGACGGGCGCATGCGCAATAATTCGCGCGCGCGGCATACTTGCAACACGTGTCGGAAGGTAAAACATGGCACACACCGAGGTGAGTGAGACGATCTCTCGGAATTATCTCTCGGTTAAATAATGGGCAGTTCTGGTTGTAGACAGACGAGTAACGAGCCAGAGGAAATGAAAAAGGCAAATAAAAGACGTGTCAAAGTGTGAATAAGCTTTGTTCATCACGCCATGTCAGAACGAATGTACTGGTCGGTTTATACACACAATTATCACTACGCCACACATTAACGCGATATAATCCGGAGATTTATTAGGTGCGGGACCAAATCGGAGATTGTGGATGCTGTGTTGATCTGCAATTAGACGTTCTTGGTAGTTGAGCGCTCCAAAATGCGATCGTAGCGCATTATGTTTGCCGAAGTTGCGGGGCTCGAGGGCGTGGACCACGGGGCCGTTGCCGTTTGAATGAAACGCGTCCTGTTAAATCAGGCTGTTGTCTTGAGCCGCAGGATCGCATTTACATTTCCTCTCACATCGGTCAAAATATAAGCAGAACAAGCTGCAACAAGGGTGGCTCGAACCGTATCCACTCTCGGGACGTACAATGGATGGGAACACAATAAATTCAGACTGAGCGAGAACGAACTGGGACCAACAATTTCTTTAAAAAATCATTTATATATTTTTTTATATCATAAAGCTAGGGAATAATCAAGATATAACAGAAAATCTTCACTGGTGTAGAGTGATAAAATGTAGGAGGATTGATAAAAAGTATTACTGCAAAAGTTCAACTCCTTCTGCATTCGTATTCAGACCGATATTTTGATGCGATATTTTTTCGTGATGCGATATTTTTTGTTCAAATATCGCATCACTTAAAAATTACTGTTTAATAAGGTTTTTGTTTTTAATTTAAATACAGTATACTCCCGAAGCTTTTCAAAAAATAAAGGCATATTACCTGAACTTTTCTCGATATAATTGAACAAAAAATAATGTTGGAGGCATAATTAGGCTATTTGATGAATGCTCCAACGACCGCCAACTATATAACTGACGTCTAGAAAGGTAAGGGTTCAGGGTATAGAGTTGATTTTTCCGACAACACGGCCAGGAAATATGCTAAAAACTCTGAATGCAGGGCGATTGAAAATTAAGACCGAGTGCCGAATGGGTCGATGGGTGGACCTGACTGATCAGAGTCAGTATCTTCAGTCACTTCTGATTGAACTCCGGGCAGTTCCACAACACAAGTTCAGAAGGTTATTTAACATGCTCACAAAGATTACAACTAGCGTCCCCCAGTTGCGTAAGCTTCGGGTTGAAAGTACCATGACTCGTAGCGAACTGGTGGAGTGGTTTGGATGAACACAGTTCATCTACATAGGTCTAAAGACCGACGCGAATCCGATAACGCAGTGTGCATGGCTTGTTCCTGTATGGTACTTGGTCGAAATAAGAGTCATCGGGGGGAGAGATGTCAGATGAGCCTACATGGGCCTCTCGGTCGTGTCTGCTCAGAAAGGAGACGCCGTTGGATTGTGTAGTGTCCAGTTCAGTGTGCCCAAAAGTTAACAGCGTAACTGGATATATTTATAGTCTCATCGTCTTGAAGTTTAGGAACCTAGTCAGCACCGAAGACTTGAAAATACTCAGACTATATTTAGTCCGATCCAAAATGTAATTGTATAGAGCAGTGGTTCAGTGACCAGTGTTCGATCGAACCCAAGGGTTCGGTACGTCAGTCTCCCGGGTTTGCCGGAGGTCAAAACACACACCCGACTTATTGTAACATATTATGAAAAATGATAAGACGTATGATATAAGGGTTCGGTGAAGGAGCATATGAAACCCATATGGGTTCAGAAACTCCAACAAGGTTAAGAACCACTGGTTTAGAGTATCACTTAGATACTTTCCCGTAGGTTCGATTTTAATGTTGCCTTCGTTCAGGAAGCCGATAGACGGGGAACGTTTGAGCGAGCCTTTAATAAGTACTCCTGAAGAGTTATGAAGCTGGTAAACTTAAGCCGGTTAACACGACCTCAGGATCCAACTTTTTCAAGAATGGAGTTAGATGACACTTGAATTCTGGCACGGGTATTACAGCGTACTAGGACGATTATGTCATCGGCATAGTAGATAATGGAGCATTGAGAACGCTTCGGTGAAGATCTAGCAGCTGATAATTCCGCATTGAGTTTCAAGAATATTTACAATCGGCAAAGACTTGCAAATCTATAATGCCACGAGATTCACACTATGTCATAAATCATCTAGAGAATATATCAGAGCTATGTATTACTGGATTTACAAAATTAAACTGTTGGTGATCGGAAAAGCTAAGGAAATCAGAAATAAGATACTTTTCTGTTGATTATTAACCAGAAAGAGGCATGGATGGATAGAAGGATCTCTGAAGTTTAGTTCCAAATTAAATGGGTTTTAAAAGTAAGTGATTTTTGAAAAATAAGTGCTTGCCACATAAAGCAGTACTGTAATTAGATAATGCTCTTTCTTATTCAAATTATCTCATATTGAAAACAGACGACAATCTCATGCTTGCATTTTATTTTTACCATCTAATGTTACTTCTGTAGTTAAAGCCATAGAACAAGAAGTTATTTCTTTAATTAAACTGTAACGAAAATAACAACTTCATTAAATTCTGAGGATATATAAGGATCTCCTAATCGTTAAAAGATTTTTGTAAGCAAACCAAAATAATATATTTTCTTACTAAATATCAACCATTTTAGATAAAGTCTGCTTTTAATTTTTTTTATAGTGGAATTAATAATTCGGATTATCCGTACGGCCCCTGCTCTCCATTAGCCCGGATAATCTGGAGTATACCGTAAATAATAAATATTTTAAACACATTTGATGCTACGCTTCTTCAGCGACTGTTACAATGACAGTTGGCCGACTTCACCCCTCTTGAACCCGAATTAGGCACGTGCAATAATAAATCTTTACCGCATTAAATTAACGTATCTCTAATATGTAATTATTCAGTATATGCCTAATTGTAAATTAAAAAATGTTATATTAATATAGACGTGAGTCAAATTATTAATTTATAACTGATTGATTTTTAAACTGCGGTCATTATTGGCAAATTCGGATGGTTAATGAAGCGTGCTTCTAAATATCCAATCCATGGATGAGAAAAAAAAACGACATATGCCACAGAAGTGCAATCTCAAACGCGAAATTACGTAAATTACAGCTTATTAAGCAATCCGTGGAAGTATGTAATAATATATATAAATTTATTTTTAATTATTGGATGGTGATTGCGGCCCATGTGCGAAACTGCACTTGTCGCTGAATTATTGGAGGTGTTGGCTTATCGACAGGTCCACAATGGACCTGGACAGACTTATGCTGCCAACACCTATCTGCGAGACAAGACAGCGACATCATCCAATAACGCGTGTTGCTGCACTCCGTCCGCATAAACCCGGTATTTCTGAAAAAAGCCATAGATCCTGGCCTGGGTCATAGACGAGGGTCAGCACATCATAAAACAGTCTGTGTGAAATATCCATTACCTTAGCACGTGATTTTGTGGCCGGGCCGTGCAAGATTGTCGGTGAAGACGTTAGAGACCGGGGATAATCTAACAACTTCGTCTTTGTAATGGCTGCCATGATGGATGCGAACTGCGCCGGAATTAAGAAATAACACGAAAGGGGTACTGTTCAAAAATATAAATATATTTATTCGCAAACACACGGTAATTGCACGCACCCGGGTGATGGATGTTGTTGCGGCTGAGTTGTGCATTGCCGTTTCGATGTCAAGTCAGCTTTTGACAGGAATAATCACCGCGTCTGTGATTACAGATTGATTTATGCGCCTCTGAAGACTATGTATGTCTAGATGCGAGAGACGGCTCCCTGCTTCTGATTGCTTCTGATGATACCTGGATCGATTCATTTCACTTAGCGGCAGACCGTCATACGTCTAATGAACTTTTAATTGATGATCAAATACGGTCGTATGATCTTCGCGGCAGGAATGCAGCAGGTGACTTAACTGCTCGGTGCCATTTATTCAGAGATAATAAATAATATATGGACAAAATGCGATAAAGCAAAACAGCTCGTTATACCAATAATATGCACAGGTATTGGATAACGAATGAGTTTCAGTGATTAAAGAGCAAATTCGCATTTCTAACACACGTTACAATAAAACAGACATTTTTTTATAATATATTTATAAATGATCAGGTCCTTAATTGTAAATTCTCACTATGACATTTCTTAGATCAATGGAGTCCATTATATTTAATTACAGTCTTAGGAACGTAACTCCTCCTAAGCAAACGTCTGTTAAAGATCTGGGTATTTTGTTTGATTCAGAGATAAAATTTAGTTTACATGTATCGATCAGAATGTTGGGTTAGGTAGGTTAGGTTAGGTTTCCTCCTTCCTTTATGGAAGCTAGAAAAAGTCTAGGAGGAGAGACGGTAACAATCGAAGTCGTGCAGAAACTCCTCCTTGGCAAAGACGTGGAACACAAGACGCTATCCACGTTTGCCTGGATAGTAATGCTCACCAAGGAGGAAGCTGAAAGGGCAAGACGGGCCGCCAAACAATGGTCGACAGCAAGGATAACGGAAAATCCGATATCAAGAAGGACGCGAGGTAAAGTTTTACCTGAGGTAAACTACTACCGAAAGCTGAATATCTAACGAAAATACCATGGAGGTGGTCAGAGCTGGAGGAGGGGTTTTATCTGGTCATCAAAATCATAAAAAATCCAGCACTATCCCCTGAATGGCGGTGTCTTTTGAAGATATCCCTTCCTCCAACAGAAAAAAGGTTAGGTTAGGTTAGGTTGTTAGATCAGAATGTTGGGTTTTGTCTCGAGATATTCTCATTACATAGCACCTTAGTCATAATAGTGCTAAAAGATACAATGCTTTAGAGCATTCTAGAATCATGTTCCATTATATGGACGTCGCCTCGAATTCCCTCAGGTTAATTAAAAATCCAGATGAAATTTCTTAGATATTTCTACACGAGGGACTTGTGATTCTTCCTTAGTTTAGTTCCCTATAAGTAATGTCGTTTTTTCGATGCGCCATCTTTAAAATAGTCTCCTTCAATCTGTTAGGCAGTAAGGACTCGTGGCCTTTAGACAAAAAAAACGGTTTCTTTATCACTCTGACGACAATGGGAGAGACATGTCCTTCGGAAGAACATCAGCGGAGCTGTATATTTTTTTAAATATCATTTGGAAAAGAAAGCGACAGAGGCCAAGGAAGGATATTTGCGAGATGTAATGGGTGACATATCACTGGATGTCAGGAAATGCCAACGATGGTTCAAAAAATTTAAATCTAGTGGATTTGTGTTTGGAAAACGAGCCTCAAAGTGGACGACCCGTCTAGGCGGACGAAGCAGCGGTGAATTCTGCAATCAAAGACGACCCGATGCCGACCATTAAAAAAAATTCTCAGACTCAGTACTCAGAAGATCCTAAAGAAGTTGGGAAAGATTAAAAAAAAAGTGGTTTGGGTCCCAATTGACGTGTGAAAAAATTCAGGATCCTGGATGGGTCACCCTGTTGCATTCTCCATACTCACCGGATCTCGCACCATCTTATTTTCATAAGAGATCAAAATTTCAATTCCTTAAAAGAAGTGAATATAGCCTTTTTAGACTGTTTTCAGTCAAAACCCGCAGAGTTTTACAAGAAGGGCATGGATGATTTGTAAGAAAGGTGGCAGAAGATTATAGATAATATTGGGAACTATTTTTTATAAGAAAAGTTAAATAAAGTATAAGAAAAATTGTCTTTTTTTGTGAGAGAATGAATTTTCAAACGCCATTACTTATAGGTAGAGGGCTGTCTGGGTTATGTAACTCTCGAGAAAAGAAGGTCATTCTACTTGGTAAAGCACATCTTCAAGCTGTTGATTGGTGTCTCCTCACTATCATCGAGCTCGATTGCGTGTGCTTTTTCTTCCGCCTAATTTGAGGACAGGTGCATTCGGAAACTCTCTGGTAACCAGAGCTATTATGTAGATATATTTGATGTAAAAAATCGCCATTTCGTTTATCTTTTATATGAGATTTTATATAACGGTTTTAATATTTATTTTTATTATCGTAGCATATTAATCTATACATTATTTTCTCTTAATTGCTTTTTTTTCTTGTTGTTATTTTATATTTCTATTAGATTTTATATATTTTTTTTGTTTTTATGCGTGATTGGCGACTTGGTTTAATCTGTAATGCCAATCAGACATTGTTTTTTATTGATAATAAATAACTAAATAAATAAATATATATGTGCTGAAACCACCACATATGTATCCATGTATACATCCAAGACATACACTATTGCATGCACAATAATAAGACATCAGCGAGTGCGACTATAATGGTAATTTATCATGACACGTTTCCAGCACTTCCTCAGAGTTCCGTGACTGAAGCAGTTAGAAGTAAGTAATTCACATTGATATAGGTCCGAGTCCCGGAGCCATGTAGAAGGAATGTTCTGCTATTGCCGCAGACATTATAACCCTTTATTGAGACTTTATCATCAACATTGCCGTTCTGCAGCCGCAACATTCGCCGGCGAATTGTCCGAGCCGCAGCGATGAAACACAATGCGACCGGGTTGCGAAATTAAATTTCATCCGCACAAAGGCCAACGAGGTGGTTTTATTTTCCGGTCGTAAATTAATAATTAACAATGGCTTATTTTCGCATGGGTACACGGGCGAAGAAGTATCGAACCCATCAATTGTAGCGCGAGCGCATATAACTTTCAGGTGTCCGAAAGCTCAGCGAGCTTTCGCTAATTTATGAGACGCTAGTGAGAAAGCTCCGGTGTTATTGTCCAAAGCTCGCGGCATCCACACAGTAGGTGGTGGGCTGAGGCGGCGAGGTCACGAATCTTTTTTTTTAATCTGCACGTACATATAATAAGAATAAATTGGTATAGAATTTGAACACAATATATTAATATGCACTCGAGATAAATAATAGTTTTGATGTAAAAAAAAATCGGAATTTATTTGCTTATTCTATTTAAAACATAAAATTGCTTTCGACATAAATGCAATTGTATTTTGTAGTTTATTTATGAGTTTTCTGTTAAAAAATTGCGAATAAAAGTGAATGGATTGAAAAAGAAAAGGCGTTATTACATAAATATTTAAGGCTAAAGTATAAGAACAACAGTGCAAAAGTCAAAATTGAGTTGAGTTCGTCGGAAAAGTTTTCAGTGCTCAAAGGGGTGTATATCATGAAAAAACCCTTGAAAACTGAGAAGGCGGATTTAAAATAGCGTGTAAAAAATTCAAATACATGATATGCTGAGGATATTGATAGCCACCAACGAAGAAGAAGTCATCGATCTGCTGAAAAGAGTAAGTTGTATGTGAGAATGAAAAACTAGGTCTCGAAATCAATATTACTAAAACCAAGTTGATGATAGTTGATAGCAGCAATCAGCTATCCAGATACGTTAATCTTCCAGATTTGAAGAGCTGGAATAAAGATGGCTAAATATGTGATGTCAAAGCTATCGACGATTTCGAAAAACAAGATGTTTAAAAAGACAAACAATACGGCGTGGAAACCTGGACCATAAAAGAGAACATGAAAAAGTAAATTGAGCCTTTTTAAACATGGTACTGGCGACTCCTGCAGAGAATACCATGGTCCACAAAACGCGCAACGTGTCTGTCTTGAAAGAAATGGGGAACGACATAGATGACCGATTTTCTATTACATGTTTCAAAGGGATTCTTTGATACTTCGGACATCTCGCTAGAAGAAACGATAGCCTAGAGAAACTCTTCGCGCTTGGAAGCCTACAAGGACGCAAAATGAAGACCGCCACGGGCTTCACTGTAGTAGTTTCGATATGCGGAATACAGAGAATCCTTGGAGAGTCAAAATCACGAAGATTCGAAACAAGAATGGTCACGATCCTAAGACATGAGGGTAGCGACTAAAAAAGATCTATAAATCCACCCATTATTATCCATATTATTTGGGAGTTTTTCGATCCTTTTCGGCCAACATTCTTGCAGTTTTTTATTAATATTTTAATTAATAACCTAGCCGTCCCGGGTATATTGGGTACCCCAAGTTTTTGTATCTGTCTAAAAAATCTTAAGAATATATATTATAAATAATTATTCAATAGTCAATATTTGTCTGCAATTGCGAAAAAAAATAAAAACAAAAATATTCGCTGCTGTTGCCACGCGCGTGATGTTTTTTCTCGCGCGCATCTAGTACGAAGTGCCGAGTGCGAGTGACACGTGCTGCGAGAGCTTAGTCTGCGGCAAGATATCGCCGAGAGCTTTGTCATTTAAGCTTCATATTGATTAGTTTTTTTTTTTAATAAAATGTCAAGATATTGATGGAAAATTTATTAATATCTTGATCTGAAATATTTGGGGTATCTGAGATACCCCCTTCGAATGACGTGATTGTTTTTGAGCCGCCGTGACGGATGATCTGAAGACCTAAAAAGTAAATAGTCGTAAATAGATAGGCAGAGCAATGCCAGTCACATAATGTAAATGTGATAAAATTTATAAATGCAGTTCACTGATTTAATCCTGAATCATTTTTGCTGCATGAGGTCTTTGTGTTGTCTTTTTTGAATAGTATTTAACAATAGATCGGAGACAGTCGATGTCCTTGGTGGTTTGGCGAGAATCAGATTCGACGAATGAATTAATACATCATCATTTAGTAAAAAATATATACTCATACAATATTTTAATTTTGTAAATTAAATAAAACATTTAATAATATATTGTATCCTTGCTATGCCGATGGTTGCCCAGCTCTGCCCGTAGGACAGTCATCTCGAGCTGTCGATACGTAATGGTGGGAAGGTTTCTACACATGTCCGACATTATATTCAATTGAACCTGCGAGAATGTTTGCTCTTATTTTGCGCGACCGCATAATTTTAAAGCACACATTGTTTCTGCGAAATTCAACTGTCACTAATTTCAAAGATATACGACCGGAGAAATATTTCCCAATAATAATTTATACGGTACGCCGCGTAAAAAAAATTAACATAATAGATCCATTCATAGCAATCTTAATTAGATATAACTCTATTAACAAAGCAGACATCTTTATTTATCGGCGAAAAAAAAAATATGTATGGCAACATAATGGCGGCGAAAAAAAATATGTAATTGTTTATTTCTTCTATAAAACTGTTCGATATAATTGAAGAATTACAACTCAAGCAACAATTTGATTATTTCTGAAGCCGGACGGACCTTGAATAGAATTTAATTATTAGTATATTGATTAAGTAAAGATTCACACAAGCGCCGATGGGTCACCGGCCAACCTCTGACCCTGGACATAATTAAATCTCAGCAGCTACCCACTGGTCCGGCTGGACAAAGCAAATTACTTGGGTGCTTTCCTTCAATAATTACATCTCAATCATTAATTTGGACTATTGATAAAAAAGCGAATCGCGGTATATATCTAACGATTCGTGTGTTATCATTGAACAAATGGCGAAACTAAATTAGTAACAGTTATCTATGGCCGCGATCGCCATTCAGATTGTCAAGAATTATTAACGATAAATTTGCATGCGGTCATTATGGTAAATGATATATTATACATATTGCAAACGAAATTGTTATAAAAAAACAACAATATTTTAAGAGAACTAATCTTGGAGATAAATAAATGTCATTATGATATTTATTTATTAATTATTACATTGTCAAATTTACAAAACAAAACATTTACATTCCCTTCTCAATCATTTTAATTCAGAAGAACCTCGATATAACGGATTTTGGATATTAGGGACAATTAAAAAACGCTGGATAAGAAGTAGCCGAGGAATATGTTTTACAATGATTAGAAGTAGATAATGGGTATCATTTTATGACTGAATGTGAAAGTGAGGAAGAAGAAACAATAAGGCCAAAAACAAAGTAACTAATAAGATTGCATCTCGACGATCTAATAACATTTATTTACCATTCGTCTTTTAACGAAATTTATCCTATATTATACAGATTATACAAATTAATTAGCAAGGTTAGGTGCAAACAAAACTTGATTCTTTTTCCAAACAGGATTACCAAAAGAAAGTGCCTCCACATCGAATATTACCGTCACTCCACAACGGGTATGACTAGATGTTAAATATCATCAAAAGATAAATAAACAGGATTTTGTTAGTGTTTCCATAATTAACTTTATATGTACAGTAAGTCCTCGACTTACGCGATTAAAAAATATCTTTTTATTTTTACACTCACTTTTATTGGAAAGAATGCCAGAACGGTCATATATTAATATATACCAACAAAAAAAACATTGTCAGATTCTAGGACCTCTAAGCATAGGCTAACACTTTTGCTTGTAGGAAATACTGCTGAAGGATGCTTTGGAGCCTTAAAAATATTACAAAAACATCTCTACTCATCATTTGAAAATCTAAAGAGTATGGATGACTTAAGAAATTTTTAAGTCTGGTTTCGTCATCATTTTTCATAATCAAGTGGTAAAAAATATAGCATTGAATGTTTAAGAATACCATTTAAGATTTTATTGTTAGTTGCTTTGATATTATAATGCAAATATTAAAATAATATTCCTCCCTTCAAATACAATCTCTGTTATTCTAGCAATGGATCAAGGTTATTTAAAAAGTATTACATATGAATTAAAAGATAAAATTTTAATTTATAGCATTTCGTTTGTGATTGTTAAATACAAATAGACTATTAGAAATCAGTGGCGTACGGTGGACTTAATGTTGGGTGTGCTGAATGTGGAAAAAAAATGTAAAAAACATTTTATTTTTAATGAAATTTAATATTATTTATACAATAAATATATTCTTCGTTTTTGCGATATAAATTTTTCAAGTAATATCAATGGAGAAAAAAATACTCTAATCTAAAATAAAACTATAACAGACAGGGCACACTTTACGATAGTTCCATTGAAAAATTGATGTCGCAAAGCGAAGAATAGAATTTATGTATAAATAATAAAAAATGCAGTATTGTTTTTCCATATTCAGCACACCCAACATCAGCAGCACCATACGCTCCTGAATGGAATTAGAATTTTATTACTACTAAAAAAAATTCACACCTCTAAAAACATGTCGTTAAATCAATGAGTTCAATGACGTTTTGCCGGAGGAGGCATTCTATTAGTAACATCCTAAAATCGATGACAATCTACAATATATACAACAAAAGTTCATAGCTCAGTTACTGGGTATTTAAAACCGTCGAATACATCTTGAGCTGTTGTGTAGCTATTAGGAAAAGACTTATCAGTTCCTTCAAGCATGAATATCCACTGATTTTATCTAATTACTTTAATTCTTTTGTCATTTGTATTGTAGAAAAGGGTTCCACCTTCTTCGTTTACCATTTTAACCTAAAATCGATACTATTTAATCTAAATGGTTTCCATTTTATCATTTCGTCACATCTTCCAGTAACGTACGAATCTTTAGAAGATTAAAATATCAGTCTGGTTCATGGAATAAGCACTTAGCAAATTTGTCACCTAAACGTTGCTGTGACTCCGATTTATCTCAAAATCAAAGTCTTATTCTAATGTTAATTGGTTCGCTATCTTGAATTATTCTTACGGCCATCATGGCTTCATATCTTGGGGCAACTATTTCATCTTCAATGCAACTAAATGTTATAGGATCAAATGGTGCTCTACTAACGTCTTGTCCATCGAACACTCATTCGATCTAAATAAGCCACGACATATTGATGGAATAGAAGATATATTTTTCAGAAGAAGAATAATCAAATGAACAAAGCAATTAATTAAGATGAATGAATATTTAAATATGATCTACACAAAATAGTACCATTATAATATTTTTTATCGTGTTTTCTTCATATTTTCTTTCAACTATCCGTTGAAACCAAAACATATTATTTTAAAAAAATGCTTGATTTTAACATTTCCTTCGTCTTATACGAAAACATATGCAAAAACTTTCGGAACTAATTAATCGCTTAAGTTTTCGTAAATTAAAGTTTACATACAATGGTCTACAATGTTTACAATATTTACAATGGTCAAGTACCACTGTTTAAAAATGCATATGAAATGCAATATGTATTTTAAATTAATTTATGAAAACTTCACTGGTCTTGTACTATGTCGATTATTTGCTTAATTAAAAAAAATGGATTAGGAAAACGACACTTACCGGATTAGTCCGTTATATCGAGATTTTACCGTATGAATATGTGAACTTATTAAAAAAATACAACAATTTAAATTTGGTCAAATTAATTAGAAAAATAAATATGTGAAATATTATGTAGAATAAATTATTAAAATAAATCGTATCTTTTGAATGTCGAAACAATAGTTTTGCCGTATAGCAATTTAATATTTATTCATTCGATGTTATAAATTTATTGTAGTAGTAATAAAGTTAAAATCAGATATGGCCAACTGTTGATTATAATAAAATATTTTTCAATTTAACAATATTAATATAATATAAATTAATTATTATTTACAATGAAAAAAATCTACAAAAACACATTGCATTATTTTTCGTTCTCTAATGCAACAGGTGTGCCAGAGCGTGGAACAGTCTCATTTCAATCGTGTGTATAAATTCCGAGCCGGATCCGTAAATCTTGATGATTTCGCAAAAGGCTTCCTCGCCATTCTCCACTTCTAGCAGAACATAGCAGCGGAGGTATGAAGTAAAAAAAGTTGTTTTACAATAGCGATCGCATTGTAAATAGCTGCAATCGTCCAATCTCGCAATGAAATGAAGCATAAATCTCAACCACTGGGTGGAATTGAATAAACTGAGGATTGACGATCAACGAAGCGGATTTATCATAGTAAATATTGAATGGTCTCGATATTACAGAGCAGGGATTCACAATCCACGTACGCTAAAAAACAAATTGTTTTTTTTTTAAAGTAATATCAGTGTTAAACAGTTTCCGTTTATCATCCTCTCGCTCGGGTGTTATTTTCAATATTATTTATTCAGAATGATTTGTTGATTACGCGGCCAGATATGAGAACATAATTCATTTCATTCGAGTTACGGTAGTTGCTGAATAAAAATACTTCACAATAGAACGACTCAGACAATGAATGTTGACTTTACATATTTGTCTCAGATGCGCGAGACGGCTCACGGTTCGAGCCTACTAAGTACTAAGCATAGAACGCTCGGGCACAAGCGGACAAATCTAGGATCGAAGACCTGTTTTAGAAAGGACACTGAACGACCTAGCCTCTACCGCGATATTCAAACATTCACATATTAATTAAATTAAAAAAAATTACATTCCAATATTGCGATATAATCGGCACTGCACATGCGTTGTGCGTTTTTCCATGTATTCATCGTCGATGTTATCTGATGCGAAAAATGTCGACGTCTCATCGCCGTGTAATGCCTCTGAATTATTTTATTTCGGTTTGACGACCGCTGAATATTAAGTTGACGCCAATAACAATAACAAACTTAACGCAACTGTCATTTATTTCATAGATAAGGTCTGCTGTGAATGTGGAACCGACTCGCCTTGCCGGTCATCGGAGAACATAGAAACTAAACATGGCTGTGGGGATTGTCGATATTTTATTTAAGGTACATTGTTATTTATTTTATTTGTCGATGTCCAAAGATACCTGTTGCATGTTAACATTTTACACAATTCATTAAAAGCCTGAATAATCGGCATTAGCCGTCCGCAACCTTCCGTTTCTATCATTTCAGATCTAATATCGATAATATTTTTGATACATTGTATAATAACTTTTCTGCAATGTAATTAATTATGCAAATGATA